>OZ020614.1:33496629-33736425 GCA_963971575.1 Liopterus haemorrhoidalis | reverse complement strand
GATTCTATGTCAGAAGGGACGTACGGTATAACCGGTATTTGGTCAATACCATAGGCATGTCTAAGATGATAGTAGAGCACGCGGAGAGCAGCATTATGTCGAGACACGTAGCTCGACGCTGCAAGAGATGGACAAGCAGACAGAATGTGCATAATTGTTTCAGGATGGTGGTGGCACAACCTACAGAGTGTGGACTCCGCTATTTGGAATATGAGGGCCCTGTACACCAAAGTATTTATAACACCATCCTGACACGCAAACACAAAACCTTCTGTTTTCGATCTCAAACCTGCGGGACTTAAGAAACGAGAACGTGAGTTCGGTGGACAACTCTAGACTTTTAATATGTCTGAAGAATACAGAGTGCATACTTTTACTCATGTGTTCTTCTGTCAACATGTCTATCTGCCCTCGTTTCACCGAACTGATAACTCTGTTGTACTCCTCCCGTGAGAGTTGTACTCCAGCGTTTTCTCTGATGGGACTCAAGTCTGCCAGGTTAAATCTCGTTGCTGCTGTTCGCGCTGCCTGGTAAAGAAACGCCCCTTTGCCACTAAATTCGTGCTCACTAAAGAATTTTAATAGTGGGTCCTGACTTCTGAGGATACTGTTAGCTGTAACCAAGACGAGTCGATCGTGCAAGCACTCCAGATTAAGTAATCCCCGACCCCCGTTTAGACGAGGGAGGTAAATGCGCTGCACAGAAGATTTCGGGTGAAGACTTCGGTTGATGTTCATGATCTTTCTGGTTCTTCTGTCGAGATCCTTAAGATCATCAACATTCCATTTCATTACACCAAAAGTGTATGAAATTAATGGGACAGCAAGCATGTTTGTGGCAGCGATCTTGTTCTTGCCAGACAGACAGGATCTCCATATCTGCCTTAGTCGTGCCATATACTTGCTGCGAAGGGCCTGCTTAATAAGAGTGACATCTTGGACATCTCTCTCACTGATGCCTAAAAATGTGTAAGACCCTTCGGCATTAAGATGTTTTATAATGCTCCTATCAACCAATTGAACGTCTTCACCGTTGTCTAAATATTTTCCTCTGTAAATATGAAAAACAGCGCATTTTTCCAACCCGAATTGCATACCTATCGCGGCAGTGTACTCAGCAATTATAGCCCAGATCTTGCGCCTTGTGACTTTTTCCTCTTTTCAAAGCTTAAGGAACATCTTAAGGGCAAGTTTCTCTTCGGATGCAGAGGTGGGAAGTCTTCAGACTTTTTCCGTGACGGACTTGAAAAACTCGTACCACGTTGGCGTTAATGTTTACTGTCAATGGCGATTATGTGGAAAAGTGAATATATCAGTGCGTAGCGGACAGTTTATACTATTATTTCACATTTATGTGTAAACCATATATCAATTACTAATAAAGTTATAGCCATGGAGGCATTAGTTTTCAATATGCCCTCGTACTTACCAGAATTTAATATTACGATGACAATATTATAGCAAAGATAATAGCAAAATTCATCTACAAAACTATTACAAATATAACTGTATGATTCTAATGCAGAAAATGACGCTCTTTAACATGGATTAAGTGATTTTTAGATCGGTTACTCGAGCGCGAAATTATTAAGGAAATTGAGTTTTTACAGGTTATTGGCCTATGATCACTTTTGACTTCAACACCCGGTATATTCTTTTAAATCTATTTTGAATTTATTACGTACTTTTTAATTATATTTTTTATTGTTGTAAAATTAAATTATCGTATTATTCCTTATACGAGCCCAAAATCACATTAGTTCGCCCGTTCGGATTTTTAAAGATTTTTACTTGAAATATATAGAACTAGCTAGTACCCGTGCTTCGCTACGGTATATTGACGGTCTGCCATCATCGTGCAATTATTTTAAGTCATGGTTCTTTATAGATCACATTGCTTAACTCTCTCCTCAAGTGTAGATTCACGCCGTTAGAGGCTCATTAGTGTAAAATTTTCAGTTTTTTTCTAAACATGTGCACGGGTAACTTTTATAAGCAAAAACTTAGTCAATGTCTCATCTGTCCTAAAAGATATTGAGGAATCCGTGAAAAACCATTTTACTCCTTTTTACAACATAGGGGTAAAAAATCCTTTCTAAGTGGGTTCTTACGTCATATCGAGAAATGTGCTCTTGAAATTTCTTATTTCTAATAAAAAATACTAATTTACCCTTTAGGAATGAAATTTAAAAAACTGTCAGAACACTACCGAAAATTTTTAAAAAGTTACCTATATGCCAGAAAGGAATGTTATAACTCAAAAAGCACAGGAGATATAAAGAGTTCGATGCTTACGTTATGGAAACAATATGTTCCCGGAATTCCATGTATCTAATCAAAAATATACCAATTTATCCCTTTACAGGTAAAAAAAAAAAAACGTTTAGAATACTTTAGAAACAAAAATTATATTCCAAAAAGGAATGTTATAACTCAACAAACAAAGAAGTTACGAAAGATTATATAACTAGCCCGGATTTAATGTAGATTCGCCCCGTTAAGTGTTGATTGCAGCAAAATCCTAAATTACATTTTAAAACATCGTTATTTCATCAAGAGATATTGAGAAATCCGTTTTCCCCCTCTAGGGGTCGAATTTCGAGAAATCTCTTCTTAATGGTTGCCTACGTCATAGAAGAAATATAGTTCCCGAATTTCAATTTCCTACTAAAAAATACCTACTACCAATGTACCAATGTAACTTAGGGTAATGTAAAAATAGCAATTTAAGGGTGAAATATAAAAAACGGTCAAAATGAAATGATCTTGAAACTAATGATATTAAAAAAACACCTAAATGCGAAAAAGTACAACATAGTTATAGTACAACAAAGACAGAAGATACAAAGGGTTCTATAATTCACCCGAATCTAGAATCGCCCCTTTAGGTTGATGATTAGAACATTGTAAGCAAAAATCAAATTATATCATTGGACCTAAGAGATAATGAAGAATCCGAGAAAAACATCACTTTTCATCCAGTAGGGGTCGAATTTCGAAAAATTCCATATAAGCGGGTGCTTGCGACATGGAAGGAATATATTTCCTGAATTTCATATCTCTATGTCAAGGGATGTTCTTTCGAATAAAAAATACCAATTTACCCCTTTAAGGATGAAATTTAAAAAACTTTCAAAACGCTTTCTAAGTATTTTAAATAGAAAATTATGTACCAAAATGGAATGTTATAACTCAGGAAATAAAAAGGTTTCTATAATTCATCCCAAATGTAGATTCACCACTTTAGGGGTTGATTAGGGCAAAATCCTGAATTACTGTTTCAAAAATTTGTATGGGTAACCTTTGTAATAAAAAACCAAGTCAATATCTCATTGGTCTTAAGGTATATTGAGGAATGCTTCAAATCACATTTCACCCCTTAGGGCTCGAATTTCGAAAAATCTCTTCCTAGTGGGTGCTTACATTACGGAAGGAATATACATCCCAAATTTCATGTCTCTATATCCAAGGGAAGTTCTATCGAATAAAAATACCCATTTACCCCTTTAGAGGTGAAATTTTAAAAAACTGTCAAAACTATTTCGAGATATTTGAAACAGACACCGGTGTGCCAAAAAAGAATGTTATAACTCAATAAACACAGGAAATACGACAGGTTGTATAATTCACCCCGATTATAGATTTACCCCTTTAGGAGTTGATTAGGAAAGAATCCTGAAATAAATTTTTCGGCATTTGTATGGGTAATCTTTATAAGCAAAAGCCAAGTCGATATCTTATTGGTCCTAAGAGATATTAAGGAATCCTTGATATTACATTTCACCCGTGAGGGGTTGAATTTCGAAAAATCCCTTCTTAGTGAGTGCTTAAAAAAATTGTAATTGTAAAAAACTTAAAAAATGTTACTGAAAATATAAAGAACATATTTTTACCAATGTGTAACTGCACCCTTATTTTTTAAAATAGTATCAATTCCTCGTTGCATGGTGTCTACAAGTTTGTGACACAGTGTTGCCAACCGTACGATAATTATCGTACACATACGATAATTTGACTCTCTGTACGATGTACGATACAGTTTTCATTATCGTACGTAAAATACGATAATTTTAACTAATGTACGATAATATTTTATCTTGAATCAAAGATTTTTAAAAATGCTTAACTTGCCCTGTTCTGCGTCTATACGGAAAGTAGTTCTAAAAATCAGCGCAACTGATAAGGTTCATAGGACGTATTTTGTACCTTACTAAGTAAGGTACGTAGGTTGTATCTTACTACGTACATGTTTTGCATTTCATTTAACGGGGATTCCCATTATCACTGCTTCCGTACCTACTACCTAAATAAGTTGCCATTTAATAAAGTGTAGTGCTCTTCTGCTTTTTTAGGTGTAAATTTTATAAAATGGATAAAGATGAAAGAACACCTTCTGCGACCCCACCAAAAAAGATAAAAATGGTACATAGGCATAGAGAACAAGGCTTTAGAAATGAATGGTTGCAGATGCCAGAATTTAAATTTTGGTTAACTCCTGTTTTTGGTAAGTTTTTATGTAATATAAAACCTATCCAGTATGTTAATGTTAATGTATATTATTTACAGGTAACCGTTTTAAAGCCCGGTGTATTATTTGCAACGGTAAGACAGTTAACGGCGTTGTTTTATCCAGTCAGCATGTGAAGAAACAGGGTTCTTATCAAAATCTCAAACCCGGAAAAGATATGCAACTAAATAGCAATATGTATAAATTTAAAAACTTTGATGAAAAAGATATGATTTTTGATGGAATAATTTAATTAATTTATAGTAATTATATTATATAAAAAATCACAACTTTTCATTATTGATGTTACTTATTGAATAATATTGTACCCATCCTCACAATTTAATTCTAATTTTGAAATATGTAGTATAAAGGCTATTTCAAACGTTTAGGGGGTACTAGGTTTTGAAATCTATTAATTTTTATCTATTAATTCAGACTTTTGGTATTTTTTTTAAGCTTTGTAAATCATACTCACATTGCAAATTCTAGATTAAATTGATTGTCATTATAAAATGTCATTTTTATTGCATTTTAATTTTTCATTGTCATTCTTGATACAAATTTCCCATTTATTTATTTTTTCTCTTCAAAATATGTAATAAATGTATACAAATTTTTAATAAATGTCATTCGTTTCCATGGTTTCACTGTTGGAATTTTAAATTTTCACATACCAAACGTGAAAAATGATATAACCCAAGCAAAGTCCCTTTTCGTCACAACCTAAAAGAACGAAATTCCCATTAAGTTCCACCTAAACGTTGAGAATAGCCTGTAGATTATTTGTACACGTATTTCCTTTCAATAATAAATTATAATAAAAATGTATTCATAAGTGAATAAAAATGAAGTTTTTAAAATTTTATTACTTTACTATCCCGTCCTGCGGTTGTACGATAATATTTACGAAAATACGATAATTTTCGCTACAGCGTACGATTATTTCATTATACGGGGTTGGCAACACTGTTGTGACAACCCAGCTGTGCGAAAGAGTTCCATATTTTGTGTTAAAATTTACAAAAATATATTTGAAATTAATTGAAGGTTCCAAAAATTACATGAATTATTCTATTAAATTTGGTTTTTGACGTTTATTTAAACTTTTGTAAAAACTATCGATAAAATAGATACGGGCGAACTTAAGTGATTTTGGGCTCGTATATTGCAAGCTCATATTAACATAATAATTTATAAACAAACAACTTACTTTTAAAATTATGCGTCGAAGAATCCAAAAATATGCTGTACACAGCTAATTTAATAAAATAATAGTCACAAATTACACAAAGTCACTTAAACTCTTAAACAGAACCAATAATTAAAATAATACTAAAAAATTGTATAATGTCATTAAAGCAGAGCAATAAATTATAATCCACTCAATAAGTTTTCAAAACTAAACAGCACATTTATTCAGGAATCAAACTAAATATTTTTCACTGCACAAGGTAAACAAAGGCAATATGAAGTGCTAAATACTAACGCTTGCTTAAAAAAATCCCCGAATTCAGCGCTGATTCGCTCGTGGAATTCTCCGAATTATACATTTTTACAGGTTTAGGTATAAATGTAAAATTTATAATGTGTATTTTCTGAAATCAAAATATAATGTCAAGTGCAAACTAAAATATTTAAGTGCTTATAAGTTTCTATTCATCTAAGAAATTATATATTTCTTAGATAAATTTTGTTGTAAATTTTATAAAAAATCTAGCAATTCGAAAAAAAAATATACAAATTATTTTAATTTTTTTTTTAGCCCTTCCCAATTTTGCGCTCTCATAATTTGTGCGCCTGGAGCAGTTTGCTCCAACTGCTCCACGGTAGCTACGCCAGATATTTACTCATAGACGTAGACTCATTACTTGTTACAATAATGCATTCCGCCTTATGAACAATCTACCGAAATACTGTAGCGCTAGTACTCTGTAGTATGTTAGTTAGAGTGGATTCAAATAGAGAAGGATACACGACCGTTACAAAATTGCGCAAACAAGATAACGCCAGTGGCGGAGACAAATAAAATATTTTTAACAATCTGGGACAGTTAAATAATATTTTTTATTGAATTACTTAAGGAACGATTTAAAAGCTATATATTAAAATATAAATAAAATTCTGTTTAATATAAATATGTCAGTCATAAATGACAGAAGGCAAATTAATTATGAATAGAAAAATAAATATGCCGACCAGACGGGGGAAAAATATATATTGCAGTAAAATTAATTTTATTATTAAATTTACAAAATAATAATATACTATAATAATAATAATTTGTTTATTTAGTTTATACTGCTACAATCCGTCTCAATTTGTAATACGTAACTAGATCTGGTTACTTTGGTGACTGTTGTGGTGTAAACAGACTTTGGCGTATCCCTGTGAACCAAAACTATGATAATGTTATAAATGTATTGTCAATATACAATATAAAAAATGAACTTTCCCTGTTAGATACGTATTACAAAATGAGACAGATAATATAAAGTTCAATACAATCATATAAAATATGTCAAAAAGGAATACAAATTTTATAATACAAAACAAAAGCTTAAATTAGTTTAACATTTGTCAGTCGCTATCCAAACAGTCGACTCCACTGACATTTCCATCACTCTCGTATGACCCATCTGTGTCCGAATCACCAGTGTTCACTGTAAATATAAATTCATCAAGTGCGTTATCCATTAGATGATCCCTCTCTATAATTTGTTGCTCATATTTTTTAACATGGTTGCAAACGTTCTTCCACTGCTCTACAGACACAGATGCAAATTTCTCCCTCGTCAACTTTTCCACATCAGCTAAGTTGAAGCTGACATTATGGGCGGCAACATAATTTTTAACAAGGGCCTAAATCTTCTCAATAGGATTTAGTTCCGGATGATATGGAGGCAAGCGTAGAACTTTGTGTCCATGTTGTTCCAAAATGTCATCTAAAATATATTTTACCTTCCCGGCTCTGTTCACTTTAACAAGTTTATACAGCTCGGGCTTAGTTAAACGGTTGTCATGGCTTATATTATGTTTTTCTAACCAAGCAAAAATTTCATGCTTTAAGCTATTTGAGCTTGGGATTTTTTCAGCATGCACATTGTGGTACGACGCATTGTCCACAACAACTACTGAATTTGGCTGCAGGTTGGGGATTAAAATGGTTTCCATTCAATTTTTATAATTAACAACATTCATATCATAATGGTAAACCCCACTTTTTTGACCTGATTTAAAAATTAAAAGGCCATTAGGTACAAATCCACCTTCTCCTCCAGCATGTACGATAATCAATCTCTTGCCTTTGGCTATCGGAACTTTCAGTCCTTGTTTGCCACCATCTGACCAGCTTTTATTTTGGCAGTGAGAACTATGAATGTAAGTCTCATCAGTATAGATGATCGGTTGACCATTCTGTCTGTATGTCATTAACTTTCGCATATACTCTATCCGTTTCAAACGAATGTCATAATTCTCTATTAAAATTTTTCTCTTATCTTCACTCTTCCTCCATCTGCAAATCTTATATATTGTCACATAGGTAATCCTAGGTCAGGATTACGACATCTAGACATTGTGACGGTCAGCTGTCTGATTAAAAACTATTCGTCAGCGTCTGACGTATGTGACCTGATTAAGAAATTGCAGATCATCACAATTTCATAATGAGGAAATATTTGTCATGACAAATGAATATTGGAACTGGGTTAACTTTCGGTACTTAATAGATGGATGGCGAGAATATGGAGGTAGTAGAACATAGCCAACTCTACTGCACGTATTAGTCCCGAAGGTGACGACCACGACACCGACGCCGGATCCTAGTATCGAGAGTGACGCCAAAGCAAGTAGTGACCATGTGAGTGGGAGAAGACTTCTCCAGGCTCCTCGACTCCCGGATGGGTAGCCCCCGCCTCGGAGATAGGTCCAAGCCGATCCTGGCCAACACGGGGTGGACCGAAGACTTCCCCAACTCCATGGACCAATTCCAACATTATTTTGTAATTGTTATATAATTATTTAATAAATTTGTTATGTTGAAACCAGGAGTTGTGTCTGAATCAAACCACCCACGTGACAAGTGGTGGAGGCGCCGTGTTGCTTGGACCTCGAGGAGCCAGGATAAGTCATGGAGGCGTCGCGTCGTCGTCTACCAGGAACCAAGACTAGCATAAGGAATTAGGATAAGGAAGATATGGCGATCCAGCATGTCCGCAGCAAGAAGAACTACGAGTCGTTCAGAACATCACGCATTCACGCTACTCAAGAACAAGTAACGGCCATCCAAAGTGAATGGGGCCGTGTAGGACATATTTGAAGTCATGTCCTATCATAAGACGCTGGCCGCTCAAATAACGGACATGCTAGAGGTCAGGCGTCTCCGTATGGTCCGGGAAACGGAAGACAGCGGCGGTAGACGAGAGCCCTGCCGTCGTGAACATACTGGACAAGGAGCTTTCCACAGCAGAGTACTCGGTGCTGACGGTAGACGGACAACTAGAACAAAAAGAGGTAATTTTTGTCGTAGATACTGGAGCGACTGACAATGTACTAGAGAGAAGATTTGTCAAGGGATCGCTCAGTGAGGCACGGACAAAGGCCCTTAAAGCAGCAGGAGGACATCTCATACCAGTATTAGGAAAAAAATGGGTGAGAATAACATTTAATAATAACATAAATTATAATGTAGAATTTCTAGTCGTCCAGAAACTCCCAGTACCAGTACTATTGGGCACAAAATTTTTAATAGAAAATCAGGCAGTCATAAACTTTGAGGATGAAGTAATTAGTTTAAAAAATAACGAGAGAGAGCAGATAATTCCATTCCGGAATAAGAAAATCAAAATTACGGAAGAACGTAAAAGCCACGGATCCACGTGGGAAGAACTGCCAAATACTGAATCTTGTACTTCCGACGCAGGTACAAAGTTCAAAATAAAATGTACGGAAAATATAACAGTAGAGCCAATGGAGAGCGAGTTTGTCCTGTAAAGATTCCAACAGAATTTTTAAAAGCTAGATTTACACCAAATAGCGATTTTTTTTTATGAGGAAAAAAAAAATTGTGAGAAATTGTGGACCATACGGAGGGATCATGTGCATTTACCATAAAATTTAAAATATTGGAAGACAGGCAGTGAAGATTTTCAAAGGCACAACCTTGGGATACATCATGCAGGGTAAGATTACACTTTATTAGATTGCATTGAAAATTTGAGAATTTTAAGCCCGACATAAATCCAGATTTATCAAGAGAACAAAAGGAAAACTTGTACCAGCTATTACAAAAATATCAAGATATTTTTGCATTTAATTCTAAACAGATTGGTGTTACAAACATAACCGAGCATGTCATAGATACGAAAAATGCAGAACCAGTACACCAGCGTCCATACCGGGTATCTCATAGGGAGACCTGTGAAAATTGTTACAGATCATCATGCTCTATGCTGGCTACGTTCTGTAAAGGATCCTACAGGACGTCTAGCACGCTGGAGCTTAAAATTACAAGATTTTACATACAGCATAGTACACAAGAGTGGAGCCATCCACACGGATGCGGATTGTCTGTTAAGATATCTATGTCGAGAGGCAACGCAATCTGATGAAGATAATACTACTTCTGTACCCACGTTCCTGCTAAAACCTGCCGATATTGCAAAACTACAGGAAGAAGATGAATCATTATCAGAACTAAAAAATGCAATCAACGATCCGAATTTTGGAAACATCGGACTCAGGAAGAAAACAAAAAATTTTTTGTTTCATCAACCAAGATATACTATACAAGATTCACACCAGAATAGTAAGGAAACAATGATGTAAACTACAAAATATGCCTAAATGAAAAAACTGCTAAATACGACACTGTCCATGTCAACAGACTAAACTATTTACAGAACCATGGAAATGCTGAGGACAGCAAATGATAAAAAATGCACATGATACGCCCTGACGTCTTGTAAATACCATAAGGAAATACTACTAAGAAACTTTATATATATTTTTTTAAATTTTATTTTAGGATATGAATGATAACGATGATAGCCAAAATCAATGCCGAGGTACCGGTAAGAGTAGTTCCAGGGGATTATTGGAAAACACTACCTGACACTCGAAAAATTGAGTGTCACCCAATCAACGGGTCTCCTAGCGGCCGAGATTGAAGAAATGATTCAAAAAGTATCAATCTATTATGGACCCAGTGGCGCAGAAGACCTTTATACTTCATAGACAGTTACATCGTACATCGTTATTAATGTATTTAATTTTAATTATAGGAATTGGCTGCGGGAGTTGCTTGCTCTACCATCTTTATAGCCACATTTGAAGCGTCGAAAAACAAATGTGGTGAGAAAGGATGGAGACCTGGGTCAGGTGTATATGAAAATCATTGAAGAAAATGATAACGAGTCCGCGTTACTGCTTAAGCCAAATGGGGCGCAGAGAGCAGTACGCCTGACTAAGACGGCCCGGAGCGGAATGATAGCGCTGTCAGGTCCGTTGGAGCAATCCCAGACGTCAGCCCTATAGGATAAACCCCGTAAGTTTACTGTGCCCTATAGGTGGAGACCGTCCTGACGTCTGCCGTGGAAAAAGCTGCTGCAAAATTATAAGTCGCGCAATATTGGGCCTCAGCGGGATGCTGTAGAGCCAGTGAAGGGGCCAGCGGGATGCTGAAGACCCCTTGGAGGGATGCCGTGCAGCAGTGATTCCTCCCAAGGATGAAGAAGGACCCACTAAACACTGACGCGCAGTGAAGTGTTCGCGAGGGCAAGCAACTACCCAAGGCAACTGCATGCTTGGTGAACAGATAACCAACGTAACGGGTATCCAAATTTTAATCTATTATTATTTATTATTTTTTTTTTTTCTCGTTTCCTTTTTGCAAGTACCACAACCCAGTAAGAATACAAGTCATCTGGAAATTAATCAATTGTATGTAAATAGTTATGTAAAAACCAGATGTACTGTATTTTTACAGGTTTCGAGTATGATATATTTTGAGTTTTAGAACACGTAAAATACAACACTACACGTTTTTCGTTATGTTTATTTTTTTTAATACGTTGGGTATTAGTTTCAGAAGTTCCATTTTTAAACAGATGGCTGAATCACAAATGTCGATCAAAATTCAAATTTTCCAAATTTCGTAAGGTTCATGAGCCATGTACCAAGGAGCCCTTAGCCGCCAGTCAGGTATTGGGGAGCTGTGTCTACGCACTTTGGTGGCCATCTGGAGACGTCACATGAGCCAACAGCGTAGAAATACCTGACAAGTGTCTAAGTCTTTATTAACTTCAAAACTTTTTATTTTTTGCTATTGGTTTTATTATTTTGATATTTTTTTTATTTTTGTTTATTTTGTTGCATGTCGGGGCGCCATGCTGATGGGGAAGGGGGTAATGTCACATAGGTAATCCTAGGTCAGGATTACGACATCTAGACATTGTGACGGTCAGCTGTCTGATTAAAAACTATTCGTCAGCGTCAGACGTATGTGACCTGATTAAGAAATTGCAGATCATCACAATTTCATAATGAGGAAATATTTGTCATGACAAATGAATATTGGAACTGGGTTAACTTTCGGTACTTAATAGATGGATGTCGAGAATATGGAGGTAGTAGAACATAGCCAACTCTACTGCACGTATTAGTCCCGAAGGTGACGACCACGACACCGACGCCGGATCCTAGTATCGAGAGTGACGCCAAAGCAAGTAGTGACCATGTGAGTGGGAGAAGACTTCTCCAGGCTCCTCGACTCCCGGATGGGTAGCCCCCGCCTCGGAGATAGGTCCAAGCCGATCCTGGCCAACACGGGGTGGACCGAAGACTTCCCCAACTCCATGGACCAATTCCAACATTATTTTGTAATTGTTATATAATTATTTAATAAATTTGTTATGTTGAAACCAGGAGTTGTGTCTGAATCAAACCACCCACGTGACAATATTATACATCAAATATTATGGTAAAAGTGCACTTTAGCTATTTTCTACTACGCATGCGCCAAATGTGTTCATTTGTTCTGACGAAACAGGTACATCGTTGCCAAATGTGATTTTGAATGTAGATAGCGATGTAGATATTGATAGACGGCGACAGAGTGCAAAATAAATTACGAATATACCCGACATAAAACGATCAGAAGTTTCTAAATTTTGGTCGGACGAGTCCATATTTAAAAAAAAGAGGTGTATGTTTAAAGCACGTGTTTGCCAGTTGTTAAAATAAATGTAATAATAATATATTTGTCTTTTATTTTAAAATATTTGAACCCTAATATATGTGCTTATAATATATTTCGAGAAATATTGTTCTAAATATTAAGTTTTCAATTTTATACCGGTAATATTGATTTTAATTTTAAGTTATAAGTCCAATAACAGTATCATGTTTCTTTTATTTTCAAAATTTTATATTCAAATTTGTGTTTTAAAATTTAAAAATTGTAATAATAAATTATAATACATGTTTTTTCTAGATAATTTATTTTCTTATAACTTTGTATAATGTTTTTGGAAACTACATAGAAACTTTAAAATAGAGTATAAATTTTCATAACGCTTAGTACAACGCTTCCCCACCACTTTAGCTGCACCAGATCCCCTTTTCATATTAAACCATCTAAACAACGCTTCCCCGCCATTTTAGCTGTGCGAGATTCCATTTTCATTTTGAATCATCTGTACATTTGGCAACGATGTACCTGTTTCGTCAGGACAAATGAACACATTCGGCGCATGCGTATTAGAAAATAGCTAAAATGCACTTTTACCCCCCCTTTAGAAGCAACGTTCTTAGAGAAATATACCCTCCTTCGAAACTAACACCAGATTCTTGAATTTTGTTCCAAAGTGCCTTCAAGGTGGGCGTTCTTTTTTCAATAATGTGAAAATCATGTACCATAGTGCGAATTGTTTGTTCTTCACCCTTGCGTACACTACTTCTTCGACTAACAAGAGTTCTTTTTTGTGTGGTGTGGCGAAAGATGACGAGTGGCCTAAAAGAAAATTTCAGATTAGAAAAACAGAATAAAAAAAAAATTATTAAATAATCACCTTCTTCTACACATTTTGCCTCTCTTGAAATTCGGTCATATGTATTCTTAGAGATGCCAGTTGCAGCAATCACTCGTTCCCGGAAATTTGTTACAGGAATTTTGAAGTTTTTCAGATTAGCTTCCTCCTTCATGAACTGCATAACATTATTAATAATTTCGCGGCTCTGGCTATGAAGCACTTGTCCTTTACGTCCCACTAATTGCTTCTGCATTTTGTAAAACACTGTTTTTAAAATCAAAACGTAAATTAATTTCATAGCCTCGACTTATCCTACTGTTTTATTACCAAATATGTATTTTCTACTTACGTCGTCTTTCACTAACAAATAATTCGTATTAAAAAATACGGTTTTGGATTGTAGATGTATTCTAATAATATATGTACATATTTTATATAAACACGTTGAAAGCTCCTAACTCATACAAGACTTCTACGGCTATGAGTAACAAACCTAACACCCCTATTATAAGTAAATTAGACCCGTCCAGATGAAAAATGATTTCTGCACAGTTTTATTGATGTACTCAACTCTATTTGAATCGACTCTAATAGTAATGTCAATATGTGTAAATCAGTTGTAAGAATGAATGTGTGTAATTTTAGATTTCGTTTGTACAAATTTGTAAATCCGCTTGTCCGCTCTTGCTTTCGTACGGACTCTGTCTTTACTAGGTCTTGGACGACGGCGGTCGGATTTGTACAAACGACATTATAATGTACTAGCTGAGTACCCGTGCTTCGCTACGGTATATTGACGGTTTGCCATCATCGTGCAATTATTATAAGTCATGGTTCTTTATAGATCACATTGCTGACTCTCTCCTTAGGTGTAGATTCACCCCGTTAGAGGCTCATTAGTGTAAAATTCGTAGTTGGCTTCTAAACATTTGCACGGGTAACTTTTATAAGCAAAAACCTAGTCGACATCTCATCTGTCCTAAGAGATATTGAGGAATCCGTGAAAAATCATTTTACAACTTTTCACCCCATAGGGGTCGAAAAAAACTTTCTTACTGGGTTCTTACGTCATATCGAGAAATGTACTCTTGGACTTTCTTATTTCTAATAAAAAATTCTTTAGGAATGACCTTAAAAAAACTGTCAGAACACTAACGAAAGATTTTAAAAACCTATATGCCAGAAAGGAATGTTATAACTCAAGAAGCACAGGAGATATAAAGGGTTCGATGCTTACGTTATGGAAGGAATATGTTCCCGGAATTCCATGTATTTAATCAAAAATATACCTATTTACCCCTTTATAGATAAAAAAAAACGTTTAAAAGACTTTCTAAAAATTACAAAACAATAAATATATACCAAAAAGGAATGTTATAACTCAACAAACAAATAAGTTACGAAACATTATATAAGTCGCCCTGATTTAATGTAGATTCGCCCCGTTAAGTGTTGATAGAAGCAAAATCCTAAAGTACATTTTTACACATGCGTACCAAAGTAAGTAAAAAGCAAGTCGTTATTTCATCAAGAGATAATAAGAAATCCGTTTTCACCCCCTAGGGATCGAATTTCGAGAAATCTCTTCTTAGTGATTGCTTACGTCATGGAAGAAATATAGTTCCCAAATTTCAATTGTCTACTAAAAAATACCAATGTACCAATGAAATTTAGGGAAATATAAAAAATGTAATTTAGGGGTGAAATATATAAAAAAAAAAAAAACGGTCAAAATGAAATGATCTTGAAACTAATGATATTAAAATAACACCTAAATGCGAAAAAGTACAACATAGTTACAGTACAACAAATACAGAAGCTACAAAGGATTCTATAATTCGCCCCGAATCTAGAATCGCCCCTTTAGGGATTGATGATTAGAGCAAAATCCAGAATTTAATTTTTAAACACATATACGGATAACATTGTAAGCAAAATCCAAATCAATATACCATTGGACCTAAGATATAATGAAGAATCCGAGGAAAAACATTTTATCACTTTTCATCCCCTAGGGGTCGAATTTCGAAAACTTCTACATAAGCGGGTGCTTGCGACATGGAGGGAATATACTTACTGAATTTCATATCTCTATGTCAAGGGACGTTCTTTCGAATAAAAAAATACCAAATTACCCCTTTAGGGATGAAATTTAAAAAACTTTCAAAACGCTTTCTAAATATTTTAAATATAAAATTATGTACCAAAATGGAATGTTATAATTCAGGAAATACAGAGATTTCTATAATTCACCCCAAATGTAGATTCACCACTTTAGGGGTTGATTAGGGCAAAATTCTGAATTACTGTTTCAAAAATTTGTATGTGTAACCTTTGTAATCAAAAACCAAGTCAATATCTCATTGGTCCTAAGGTATATTGAGGAATCCTTCAAATCACATTTCTCCCCTTAGGGCTCGAATTTCGAAAAATCTCTTCCTAGTGGGTACTTACATCACGGAAGGAATATATTTTCCGAATTTCATGTCTCTATATCCAAGGGAAGTTCTATCGAATATAAATACCCATTTAACCCCCCTCCCCATTTACATTTAGAGGTAAAATTTTAAAACACTGTCAAAACTATCTCGAGATATTTGAAAAACACACCGGTGCGCAAAAATGAATGTAATAACTTAATAAACACAGGAAATACGACGGGTTGTATAATTCACCCCGATTATAGGTTTACCCCTTTAGGGGTTGATTAGGAAAGAATCCAGAAATAAAATTTTCGGCATTTGTATGGTTAATCTTTATAAACAAAAGCCAAGTCGATATCTTATTGGTTCTAAAAGATATTAAGGAATCCTTGATATCACATTTCAGCCCTTAGGGGTTGAATTTCGAAAAATACCGTCTTAGTGGGTACTTACGTCATACAGGGAATATACTTTACGAATTTCATGTATGTTGTCCAGAGGACGTTCTATCGAGTAAAAAATACCCATTTACCCCTTTAGGGGTGAAATTTTTAAAAACTGTCAAAACCATTTCGAGATGTTTTAAAAAGACACCGATATACCAAAAAGGAATGTTAGAACTCAATAAACACAGGAAATACGAAGGGTTGTATAATTCACCCCAATTGTAGACCCCTATAGAGGTTGATTCGGACAAAATCCTGAAATAGGTTTTTCGGCATTTGTATGGGTAATCTTTGTAAGCAAAATCCAAGATGATATCTTATTGGTCCTAAGAGGTATTGAGGAACCCTTGAAATCACATTTCACCCCTTTTCACTTCTTAGGGGTGGAATTTCGAAAACTCCCGTCTTAGTGGGTGCTTACGTCATGGAGGGAATATACTTCGCGAATTTTATTCATCTATGTCCAAGGGATGTTCAATCGAATACAAAATTTCCATTTACCCCATAAGGGTGAAATTTTAAAAACTGACAATACCATTTCGAGATATTTTGAAGACACCTATATGCCAAAAGGAATTTTATAACTCAACAAACACAGGGAATATGATTGGTTGTATAAGTAACCCTGATCGGAAATTCACCAATTTAGGGGTTGATTAGAACAAAATCCTGAAATAAGTTTTTCAACATTTATATGGATAATATTTATAACCAAAAATGAAGGCGATATATTATTGGACCTGTGAGATATTGAGGAATCCGTAAAAACACATATAACCCCATTTCACCCCTTAGGGGTTGAATTTTTAAAAATCATTTCTTAGGGGGTTGTTAAGTTATAAAAGGGATATACTCCCCGAATTTTATGTTTCTCTGTCTAGACGACATTCTATCGAATATAAAATACCAAGTTACCCCTTTAGGGGTGAAATTTAAAAAAACGGTCAAAACACTTTTTAAATATTTTAAAAAGACACCTATATGCCCATAAAGAAATGTTATAACACAACAAACACAGAAGATGCGAAGGGTTCTATAATTCATCCTGATTGTAGATTCACCCTTTTAGGGGTTGATTAGTACAAAATCCTGAAAAATAAGTTTTTCAACATTTATATGGGTAGTCTTTGTAAGCAAAAGCAAGGCGATATATTCTTGACCTAAAAGATACTGAGGAATCCGTGAAAACACATTTCACCCCTTTTCACCCCTGAGAGGTCGAATTTCAAAAAATCGTTTCTTAGAAGGTCCTTAAGTCATAAAAGGGATATACACCCCGAATTTTATGTTTCTTTGTCTAGACGACATCCTACCGAATAAAAAATGCCAGTATACCCCTTTAGGGGTGAAATTTAAAAAAACGGTCAAAACACTTTCTAAATATTTTAAAAAGACACCTATATGCCAAAAAGAAATGTTATAACACAATAAACACAGAAGATGCGAAGGGTTCTATAATTCACCCTGATTGTAGATTCACCCCTTTAGGGGTTGATTAGGACAAAATCCTGAAATAAGTTTTTTTATATTTACATGCATAATCTTTGTAAGCAATAACCAAGTCGATATCTTATTGTACCTAAGAGATATTAAGGAAACCGTGAAGCCACATTTTACCCCTTTTAACCCCCTTTTCACCCACTTAGAGGATGAATTTCGAAAAATCCGTTCTTAGTGGGTGCTTACGTCATGGAGGGAATATACTCGCTGAATTTCTTGATTATAGGTCCAGTGGTTTGGGCTGGGCGTTGATTATGAGTAGGTAGCTTAGTTACGATTTTATATATATAGATAATTTGTAAACAATACTGTGATATTTGTTCCTTTATGTTTTATTTTTATTTTTCTTTTCATGTTTCGTTTTGTATTATTGTTAATAATGGCTACGTGCTGTACTAGTAAAATAAATTTTAATAAAATAAATAAATGAATAAATGTATAGATATTATATATAATAGTTCTTTCATTATTACTATTTATAGTACAATTTTTTTAACATAACATTAAATCTGCGTGAGTCGTATGCAGTGGCGGCGCTAGCGGGGCGTCCGGGGGGGGGCTGGTCCCCCCAAAAGTAGCTCTGCCCCCCCCTTCCAGAATTGCTTGGAGAAAATTATATTTTAGAAGTGAGGACTTTTTTTTTTAGGTCATCAGTTGTATTTTCATAAGTAAACGATAACAAAATATTTACTGGTCCCCCCAAATATTACTGAAATTTGTTTTGCCCCCCCCCAGATTTTAAGAGCTAGCGCCGCCACTGGTCATATGTATGAAGTTAAGTGTACTTACCAATGGCCGCTGGATCATAAGAGTTGCAGTACCCCCAAAATTAAATGAAGTTAAACATAACATACCTTTATGATTTTTTAGCGCTCTCTCTCTCTTTAAATTTACTTAGTTTTTAATTAAAAATCATTAATACTGATGTGCGTTGTGTGTAAAACAAATAATCCGTCTACAAGTTATGATAAACAGTGACTCAATGTGCTACGTGTATTAGCGGCACCAATTGCTTATTGTATCGCGGCGATTAGCTCTGAGTGGGGGGTATCGACGGAAGCGGGATGTATCCTTTCTTTCGAAGCTGCACAATATGCAGTTAAAAGCTTGCAAAGTGGACGTTTGACTATATATATTTTTGTATTTTTAATACTTCATTTTTTTTATGGTGTTGTGTGTATGCAAAGAATAGTAAAGTTTAAATTCTTTTAAATTAAATTAATTTTTAAAGAATTTCAAAAACCGAAGATGGATATTACAAATTCAAAAATAAGATTGCCGAATATATAATGTTCTGTACAGCACATAAAAAGTTAATTTTCTTAACATGCTTGACTAAAACATATTGGGCCATGTTCATAATATTTTACTAAATATTGCGATTAAGCATTACTTGTTAAAATAAGCAAGTACGATACTATCGTTAGTATTGTTCATAAACACAATCTATATATATAAAATCGTAACTAAGCTACCTACTCATAATCAACGCCCAGCCCAAACCACTGAACCTACAATCATGAAATTCGGCGAGTATATTCCCTCCATGACGTAAGCACCCACTAAGAACGGATTTTTCGAAACTCATCCTCTAAGTGGGTGAAAAGGGGGTTAAAAGGGGTAAAATATGGCTTCACGGTTTCCTTAATATCTCTTAGGTCCAATAAGATATCTACTTGGTTTTTGCTTACAAAGATTACTCATGTAAATATTAAAAAACTTATTTCAGGATTTTGTTCTAATTGACCCCTAAAGGGGTGAATCTACAATCAGGGTGAATTATAGAACCCTTCGCATCTTCTGTGTTTTTTGTATTATAACATTCCTTTTTGGCATATAGGTATCTTTTTAGAAAATTTAGAAAGTGTTTTGACCGTTTTTTTAAATTTCACCCCTAAAGGGGTAAATTGGTATTTTTTATTCGATAGAATTTCGTCTAGATAAAGAAACATAAAATTCGGGGAGTATATTCCTTTTATGACTTAATAACCCCCTAAGAAATAATTTTTTGAAATTCGGCCTCTCAGGGGTTAAAAGGGGTGAAATGTGTTTTCACGGATTCCTCAGTATCTTTTAGGTCAAGAATATATAGCCTTGCTTTTGCTTACAAAGACTACCCACATAAATGTTCAAAAACTTATTTTTCAGGATTTTGTACTAATCAACCCCTAAAGGGGTGAATCTACAATCAGGGTGAATTATGGAACCCTTCGCATCTTCTGTGTTTGTTGTGTTATAACATTTCTTTTAGGCATATAGGTGTCTTTTGAAAATATTTAAGTGTATTGGCCTTTTTTTTAAATTTCACCCCTAAACGGGTAATTTGGTATTTTATATTCGATAGAATGTCGTCTAGACAGAGAAACATAAAATTCGGGGAGTATATCCTTTTTATGACTTAATAACCCCCTAAGAAATGATTTTTGGAAATTCAACCCCTAAGGGGTGAAATGGGGTAAAATGTGTTTTCACGGATTCCTCAATATCTCACAGGTCCAATTATATATCGCCTTCATATTTGCTTCTAAATATTATCCATATAAATGTTGCAAAACTTATTTCAGGATTTTGTCCTATTCATCCCCTAAAAGGGTGAATCTACAATCAGGGAGAATTATAGAACCCGACGTATTTCCTGTCTTTGTTGAGTTATAAAATTCCTTTTGGCATATAGGTGTCTTCAAAATATCTTGAAATGGTATTGACAGTTTTTAAAATTTCACCCTTAAGGGGTAAATGGGAATTTTGTATTCGATTGAACATCCCTTGCACATAGATAAATAAAATTCGTGAAGTATATTCCCTCCATGACGTAAACAGCCACTAAGACGGGATTTTTCGAAATTCCACCCCTAAGAAGTGAAAAGGGGTGAAATGTGATTTCAAAGATTCCTCAATACCTCTTAGGACCAATAAGATATCGTCTTGGATTTTGCTTACAAAGATTACCCATACGAAAAACTTATTTCAGGATGTTGGCCGAATCAACCCCTATAGGGGTCTACAGTCGGGGTGAATTATACAACCCTTCGTATTTCCTGTGTTTATTGAGTTATAACAATCCTTTTTTGGCATATCGGTGTATGTTTAAAATATCTCGAAATGGTTTTGACAGTTTTTAAAAATTTCACCCCTAAAGGGGTAAATGGGTATTTTTTACTCGATAGAACGTCCTCTGGACAAGATACATGAAATTCGTAAAGTATATTCCCTGTATGACGTAAGTTCCCACTAAGACGGTATATTTCGAAATTCATCCCTAAGGGCTGAAATGTGATATCTAGAATTCCTTTATATCTCTTAGTACCAATAAGACATCGACTTGGCTTTTGCTTATAAAGATTAACCATACAAATGTCGAAAATTTTATTTCTGGATTCTTTCCTAATCAACCCATAAAGGGCTAAATCTATAATCGGGGTGAATTATACAACCCGTCGTATTTCCTGTGTTTATTAAGTTATAACATTCATTTTATAACTTAAAAGTTACCCGTGCACATGTTTAGAAACATACTACGAATTTTACAAAAATGAACCTCTAACGGGGTGAATCTACACCTGAGGAGAGAGTCAGCAATGTGATCTATAAAGAATCATGACTTACAATAATTGCACGATGATGGCAAACCGTCAATAAACCGTAGCGAAGCACGGGTACTCAGCTAGTACTAAGATATTTTAACTAATATCGATGTAAATTTGACAACGTTGCTATTGGCATTAGAAAGAGATAGACATATGCACTGTTCAACATGTTAAAAGAGATGGAAGATGTGTTACTAGCTTGTATTATCGCGGTATAAACAAAAACATAACCTAG
Source organism: Liopterus haemorrhoidalis (assembly GCA_963971575.1). Classification (NCBI taxonomy): domain Eukaryota; kingdom Metazoa; phylum Arthropoda; class Insecta; order Coleoptera; family Dytiscidae; genus Liopterus; species Liopterus haemorrhoidalis. The sequence goes on along the minus strand of OZ020614.1, from coordinate 33,714,695 downwards.
TTTCATAGAAATTTGGCGCGTTAAAATTAATTTAAATAACCATTAATAAAGTAAGTATATTATATATATTTTATGATGTTATGTAACATAAGATCGATTATTATAAGAAGGTATTTATATCCAACAATTTTTTAGAATGTCCATAAAGCGAGAAAGGGGAGAAAATTGGACAAGTGAAGAAAAGAATTCTTTATTAAAACTAATTACAGAAAATGTATCAATAAGCATTGTTATGTTAAAAGAATTGTAAATAAAAACATAATGGTAACTAATTATTCATGTTATTAAACTACTTACCTATATCTTGTTGATATGAACCTTTCGCAAAATAACGTAAAGCAATACATATTTGGAGTTCAGTAGAAATACTTCCACCTTTTGAAGATACCGGTTTTATATCGTCATGTAAGATTTCAATTAATGTGCGAACTCTGTCTTTTGAAAATCTATAATTTTTTTTGAAATCTTCTTCACTTAATGTTTTTAATACATTTTTTCTTTTACTATAAAATTTTCTTGGCAATTGTGCCCGTAATTCACGAATTTCACGAACATCACGCAAATCTCTCATATACATGATTAAAGTCAATCAGTATTATGAACACAATTGCTATTTTAATGTATTTAATACAGCCTCTCCGCACTTCTAAATCTGTACTACTAAATTACAATTTACTAAGCGCTACTAAGCACTACTAACAATAATTCTGTATTATGAACACCCATTTTTAGTAACGCTTAGTATACTTCTCTTAGTAGTGCTACTAAGATTTAGTAAAACATTATGAACATGGCCCATTAAATCTAAGATGTAATAGTTTTATATTTTATACGATTTTATTTGTAAACATGTATGTAGTGAAAAATTGTAGTTATAGATATCCGTCTTAAAAATGATTTTCTTTCCCAAAACAAAATCTCAATTATACTTCTGGTTGCAGCAGCTCCATTAGATATTTCCACGAGCCGCCACTGGTACTTACTAAATTAACGCATGACGTACACACCCACTCAGGACTTTTGTTGGCTTAGACAGATTTTATTGTGTATTATACGAGTACAGGTCCCTAGGTGATTGCCCGAACGCCCATGCATCACGCCGGTTCCGAATGAACTATACTTACTTCGGCACCTCGACGTCACTGTGATTTCACGAAAAGATATATAAAATTATATAATTAAGAGTTAATCGTAATAAATTTTACTAATTTTCTTATGCCTTGTATGTAGGATCTAGCAAGCGTGCCTTAAGAATTTGCCAGGAAAATCTAAATCTCACCGTTTTTCTATGAGGATAACTGAAGGATAAACCCCATTTAAAATATATACTAAGTTTTTTCTCTCAATGAAACTTATAATCATCTAAAACCAAATTCGCCAGTGAGATAAACTGAAACTTGTAACAAATGTGACATTAATTAACAATTGTGCAAGTGACGGCCCTGTGTAGACCATCCTGAATAGTGGATCTTGCTGTTTTTTGACAACAATAGCATAGTGTGCTCATGTGTGCCAATGATTGTAAAGTTGTTCATTGCGACCAGTGGCGGATCTACATACGGGCTAGTAGGGCTTAACAGATACCTAGACAGATACCTAGTATATTCTATACCAAGCACGGCTTATAAGAGAAAAGACCAAAACAAAAATATTACTTTAAAAAACAACACAAAAAAATTAAAAACATAAATTTACTAATATTTATTAAAAATCAACATAAGTGAATAAACGACATATTGTCAGCGAGTGTATATATATATATATATATATATATATTTCATAATCTATTAAACAGATTTGCTAGAATGGATCTACGGCACAGAATATCCTGATTAAGTGCAAATTAAACATTATAATTCTCAAATAAAAACTTTTTGAGAAATTAGAATATATTTTAAGGGCGATATAGGCAAGTCCTCAGTATGTCCTGAGAGGTTAACAAGGGATAGACAAAGCGAAAAATCGAAAGAAATGGATAAAAATTGTAGGCTAATTTTTTTAAAGGTCTTTTCATCTATCAATTAGGGAAGGGGTCGGCAACCTTTCGGTGAGAAAGAGCCAAATCTATATTGAAAAAAAAAACAATAACATGGAAGAACCGCTAAAAAATATATGCTATATTTAAGAAAAAAACGTAAATATTGTTAATTTATTTTAAAATAACCAAGTGTTACAATAAATTAATATTTACTTATACATTTAGTTTGCGATACCTATTGCACTTGCCAGTATATTACAATATAATAATCTTTTTTTAATGGGACGTTTGCTCCTGCATATTGTTCGATAAGACTTCAATATTTGGTGAATATTCAGTAATCTTTAACTTAAGGCATCAATCAAGTTTCAGGTCAGTAAGATTACTTCTTAACTGACTCTTTATTAATTTCATTTGTGAAAAGACTTGCTCACAGTAATGTGGATCCGAAATAGTGGATAATAGTGGATCCGAAAATTGTCAGTAGTCCAAAAGCATAATTTTTTAAACGACGATTCTGGAAGACGGTTCCAAGCTTCGAAAATAATGTTATCTACATTTTGAAGATTGTGAATTTCATATCACTTATGCTGGGAAGATAAAATGCACTTTTCTCTTTCTAAACTTTCCAGTTCAGATTTAAGTTTTAAGAATATATTATTCCATAAATCTTTGGATTTCTAATCCAATAATTCCAGTTCAAATTGTGCCTGATTAATCAATAGGAATGGTGATAAATGTAATTGCTGCATATCTGCTTCAATTGGTTTTGTCAAAAAAGCTAGTGCAGCTTTATATTTTCTAAACTCTTTAAATCTTTCTCCAAAAGCTTCTTGCATGTCAACAATAGTTTGTGTAAAAAAAAAATTGCATTAATAACGTTGTTATTGTCCTTATGTTTTTGTAAATTAATAAAATGTAAAAATGTTTCTGCACGTAAATCATTCACAAATACTGATAAATATTTTCGAAACAAATTACTTCTTCTAAAAGGGAGTATGCAGTATTCCCTTATTACAGGCAGAAAGTTGAAAATTAAACAATAATTTATATTAAAATAAAAACCAGCCAATTATCCAAGAGCCACAAAATTTTATAAAAGAGCCGTAGGTTGCCGACCCCTGAATTAGGGTTATTAGCGCTGCATGCAGTTTGGTTTGTTTTATTTTTTTATGGGAGAAACAACTGTTATCGTTATTGTATTATATTTAATTTCATTGTGATTGTACTTAATAAAAGTTTAATGAAAATGCAATAAATAATTGTGATTGTACTTTAATATTCTTGTTTGTACTTCTTAATACATATATTTAATAAAAATGTAATAAATAATAATTAACCTTTAATACTGTCTTTTATTTTTTAATTTTTTTTTTATTCAAAACATGTGTAGGGCCCTTTTGTATTCTTAAGCCCTAGGCCCCCAAAAAGCTAGATCCGCCACTGATTGCGACAGATAGTTTAATTGTTCTCATGTTTATATTTCATGATATACTTATCGTACATATATAATTAGCAAGTGTGTGTATGTGATCTGGGTAACATTGTGACATCATTTTTTCCTACGGTTCTTGTGATTGGCTAACTGGGGACTCTTGAGGTCTCTTGATTGACAGGTATTTTGCAGATTTATTCTCTAAGAAACTGCGAATTAAATAACATATAGAAATGTCTAGGGTTTCGTAGGCATAAACAAGAAACTCTAGACACTCCTATATCCTATGATCGATATGAAAAATATTTTGCAGATTTATTCTCTAAGAAACTGCGGATAAAATTACATATAGAAATGTTTACTGTTTCGTAGGCATAAAAGAGAAACTCTTGACACGCCTATATCATTTAACCGATATAAACAATATTTTGCAGATTTATTCTCTAAGAATCTACGAATATAATTATATATAGAAATGTTTAGGGTTTCGTAGGCATAAAAAAGAAACTCTAAACACGCCTATATCCTTTAACCGATATGAACAATATTTTGCAGATTTATTCTCTAAGAATCTACGAATATAATTATATATAGAAATATCTAGGATTTTGCAGGCATAAAAAAGAAACTTTAGACACTCTCATATCCTTTGACCGATATGAACAATATTTTCCAGATTTATTCTCTAAGGGGGACACTCTTGATTGGCTGACAGGTGACACCCTCTCCCGTGATTGGCTAACGGGTGACATCCTGTCCCGTGATTCGCTGACCGGCGATGAAATTAAGTTACGTTAAAAAATAAAATCAAATACACATACAAACAATTGCAATTTTTATATTATAAATCCGTCATTGTTGACGGGTAATAACCTAGTATTTAACATAATTTTTCTATTAAATTCATATTTTGGTAACCTACGAGTAATTCTATTATTGTATTAATATATTTACTAATAAATTTGGTACTCAGTGTTATAAACTAAAGTAAAAAGTTGGAAACTACAAAAAATTATATAACTTAAATCAAAGGAAAATATAAAGTATCATGAAAAATGAAATGCCATCTAAAAAAGGGAAATAATTCATAAATCTTGTTTTTTAAATTTTTTATTACATAATTATACAATATATATGTATATACTATTTTTGTTATTTTTTGCATATAAGTTGAACATGTTCCTGTTTTACAAAATTGAGTTGAGCTTATTTCGAAAAGTATTTTTTTGAAGTCCACTAATATAAGGAACTGCTGCAAATTTATTAAAAATTATGTAGTAACGCACGAAAGAAGTTAGTTAGTTAGTTAAATTTTTTTGGTGCACAGCAACGAAGGCTATTTGCGTCGAACGCACGAAAGAAAGCGTTCTCTGAAGAATAGACTACTTTCCATCATCTATGGTCTAGAACAGTGTTTCTTAAACTTTTTGCCTCGCGACTTACTAAAATAGTTAACCAATTGTTATCCGACCATCAGGTTATACAAATCTTACGTAAAATAAATTCATGGCGGCCTTTTTGACATGGTACGCGACCTATATTTGGGTCGGAACCCAGCAAGAAGAATCCCCGATGAGCAGGCACTCGGAAAGAGAAGCGTTGGGCGCCAAAGACTAGATATATGGATCAGTTGGAGAAAGACCTAAATTAAAGGTTAAAAATTAGAAAAGAACTGCGTGTAGATGAAAATTATTCTGGATTTTTTCTGTAATATACTATCTATGATATGTTTTCATGACGCGCCATTGTCCACGCGGAAGGTATTGCCAGAAACGCCACAATGGGGCCAAACATGCTAATAACTGATGACAGCTAAATACAGAAACAAAGTGTGCAATCCTATAAGTTCTGGGACCCGAACCTATAAACAGTGTTATTTCGATTATAATTAAGCATTACAATTACCGACAAAGAAATTATTGAACCAAAACACAAATTATGAAACTGAATATTGTCAAATATATGAAATAATTTAAATATTATTATAAATGAATTTAAATACAAATTAAACTAAATACAACTCTGTTAATTTGCAAATTTAGTTAATTTATAAATTATCAGATTGTCACGGATAGAGGGCATCCACATCTTAGGAATAGCTTACTATGCACTAAACTGACCCGTGTTTGAACACGTAACACATGTCATGAAATTCTTCCACGGATTGTTTTATATATTTCATATATAAAGAGCTAAAAGATCTTAAGAGACATTAAGTAAGAAGTAGTAATTAGTAATCAGTACTCTTGTGACTATTACCAATTGTGCATTTACCAACAATGGGCCTACAAAGCCGTGGTTCTGTAACTACAGTTTAAAATTATATTTTTGTATTTGCTCCAGATGTGTCTCACAACTTTAATGGAATTTATTCCATTTAAGTAAAACTCTTACGATCCGGAATTAATTAGTTAATTCAATTATTGTGTCACTAGGTTGAACCTAAGCCCTACCTAGAGCCCTTATTATAAGTTATTATTGTATGTCCAATGATAGGGACCAACTTAATAAATATTATTATGCTATGAATTATCTATATATATAAAATCGTAACTAAGCTACCTACTCATAATCAACGCCCAGCCCAAACCACTGAACCTACAATCATGAAATTTGGCGAGTATATTCCCTCCATGACGTGAGCACCCACTAAGAACGGATTTTTCGAAACTCATCCTCTAAGCGGGCGAAACGAGGGTTAAAAGGGGTAAAATGTGGCTTCACGGTTTCCTTAATATCTCTTAGGTCCAATAAGATATCGACTTGGTTTTTGCTTACAAATATAACTCATGTAAATATTAAAAAACTTATTTCAGGATTTTGTTCTAATCGACCTCTAAAGGGGTGAATCTACAATCAGGGTGAATTATAGAACCCTTCGCATCTTCTGTGTTTATTGTGTTATAACATTCATTTTTGGCATATAGGTGTCTTTTTAAAATATTTAGAAAGTGTTTTGACCGTTTTTTTAAATTTCACCCCTAAAGGGATAAATTGGTATTTTTTATTCGATAGAATTTCGTCTAGACAAAGAAACATAAAATTCGGGGAGTATATCCCTTTTATGACTTAAGAACCCCCTAAGAAATGATTTTTTGAAATTCGACCTCTCAGGGGTGAAAAGGGGTGAAATGTGTTTTCACGGATTCCTCAGTATATTTTAGGTCAAGAATATATCGCCTTACTTTTGCTTACAAAGACTACCCACATAAATGTTGAAAAACCGTTTTTCAACATTTATGTGGGGAACATTTTCAGGATTTTGTACTAATCAACCCCTAAAGGGGTGAATATACAATCAGGGTGAATTATGGAACCCTTCGCATCTTCTGTGTTTGTTGTGTTATAACATTTCTTTTAGGCATATAGGTGTGTTTTTAAAATATTTAAAAAGTGTATTGACCTTTTTTTTAAATTTCACCCCTAAAGTAACTAGGGTAACTTGGTATTTTATATTCGGTAGAATGTCGTCTAGACAGAGAAACATAAAATTCGGGGAGTATATCCCTTCTATGATTTAACACCCCCGTAAGAAATGATTTTTGGAAATTCAACCCCTAAGGGGTGAAATGGGGTAAAATGTGTTCCTCAATATCTCACAGGTCCAATAATATATCGCCTTCATTTTTGCTTCTAAATATTATCCATATAAATGTTGAAAAACATATTTCAGGATTTTGTCCTATTCATCCCCTAAAAGGGTGAATCTACAATCAGGGAGAATTATAAAACCCGACGTATTTCCTGTGTTTGTTGAGTTATTAAATTCCTATTTGGCATATAGATGTCTTTTTAAAATATCTCGAAATGGTTTTGACAGTTTTTCAAAATTTTACCCCTAAAGAGGTAAAAGGATATTTTTTATTTGATAGAACATCCCTTGGGCATAGATACATGATATTCGCAAAGTATATTCCCTCCATGAGGTAAGCATACACTAAGACGGGATTTTTCGAAATTCAACCCCTAAGGGGTGAAATGTAATTTCAAGGATTCTTAAATATCTCTACGGACCAATAAGATATCGTCTTGGTTTTTCTTACAAAGATTACCCATATAAATGTTGAAAAACCTATTTCAGGATTTTGTTCTAATCACCCTTAAAGTGGTGAATTTCCGAACAGGGTTAATTATACAACCCATCATATTCCCTGTGTTTGTTGAGTTATAAAATTCCTTTCGGCATATAGGTGTCTACAAAATATCTTGAAATGGTATTGACAGTTTTTAAAATTTCACCCTACTGGGTAAATGGATATTTTTTACTCGATTGAACGTCCTCTGGACAAGATACATGACATTCGTAAAGTATATTTCCTGTATGACATAAGTTCCCACTAAGACGGTATTTTTCGAAATTCAACCCCTAAGGGCTGAAATGTGATATCAAGGATTCCTTAATATTTCTTAGTACCAATAAGATATCGACTTGGCTTTTACTTATAATGATTAACCATACAAATGCCGAAAATTTGATTCCTGTATTCTTTCCTAATCAACCCCTAAAGGGGTAAATCTATAATCGGGGTGAATTATACAACCCGTCGTATTTCCTGTGTTATAACATTCATTTTGGCACACCGGTGTCTTTTTTAAATATCTCGAGACAGTTTTGACAGTCTTTTAAAATTTCACCTCTAAATGTAAATGGGGGTGGGGGGGAGTATAAATGGGTATTTATATTCGATAGAACTTCCCTTGGCTATAGAGACATGAAATTCGGGAGGTATATTCCTTCCGTGATGTAAGGTTAGCCATACAAATTTTTGGAACAGTAATTCAGGATTTTGCTCTTATCAATCCCTAAAGTGGTAAATCTACATTTGGGGTGAATTATAGAAACCTTTGTATTTCCTGAGTTATAACATTCCATTTTGGTACATAATTTTCTATTTAAAATATTTAGAAAGCGTTTTGAAAGTTTTTTACATTTCATCCCTAAAGGGGTAAATTGGTATTTTTTATTTGAAAGAACGTCCCTTGATATAGAGATATGAAATTCAGGAAATATATTCCCTCCATGTCGCAAGCACCCAGGGGACGAAAAGTGATAAAATGTTTTTCCTCGGATTCTTCATTATATTGATTTGGATTTTGCTTACAATGTTATCCGTATATGTGTTTAAAAATTAAATTCAGGATTTTGCTCTAATCATCAATCCCTAAAGGGGCGATTCTAGATTTGGGGTGAATTATAGAACCCTTTATAGCTTCTGTCTTTGTTGTACTATAACTATGTTGTGCTTTTTCGCATTTAGGTGTCATTTTAATATCATTAGTTTCAAGATCATTTCATTTTGACCGTTTTTTTTATATTTCAACCCTAAATTGCATTTTTTATATTTCCCTAAATTTCATTGGTACATTGGTATTTTTTAGTAGACAATTGAAATTCGGGGACTATATTTCTTCCATGACGGAAGCAACCACTAAGAAGAGATTTCTCGAGAAAAATTCGACCCCTAGGGGGTGAAAACGGATTTCTTAATATTTCTTGATGAAATAACGACTTGCTTTTTACTTAATATAGTTACCCGTACGCATGTATAAAAATGTAACTTAGAATTTTGCTTCAATCAACACTTAACGGGGCGAATCTACATTAAATCAGGGCGACTTATAAAATGTTTCGTAACTTATTTGTTTGTTGAGTTATAACATCCCTTTTTGGTATATATATATATATATATTTTCTAATCTTTAGAAAGTGTTTTAAACGTTTTTTTTTTTTTTATCTATAAAGGGGTAAATAGGTATATTTTTGATTAGATACATGGAATTCCGAGAACATATTCCTTCCATAACGTAAGCATCGAACCCTTTATATCTCCTGTGCTTCTTGAGTTATAACATTCCTTTCTGGCATATAGGTGACTTTTTAAAATCTTTCGATAGTGTTCTAACAGTTTTTTAAATTTCATTCCTAAGGAATTTTTTATTAGAAATAAGAAATTCCAAGAGTACATTTCTCGATATAACGTAAGAACGCACTAAGAAAGGATTTTTCGACCCATATGAGGTGAAAAGGAGTAATTTTTTTTTTCACGGATTCCTCAGTATCTCTTAGGACAGATGAGATATCGACTAGGTTTTTGCTTATAAAAGTTACCCGTGTACATGTTTAGAAACAAACTACGAATTTTATTTGTCATTAGTATGAACCTCTAACGGGGTGAATCTACACCTGAGGAGAGAGGCAGCAATGTGATCTATAAAGAACTATGACTTATTATAATTGCACGATGCTGGCAAACCGTCAATAAACCGTAGCGATGCACGGGTACTCAGCTAGTTCATTATATAATAATTTGTCGGTATACAGAGTGATAAATCCAGCCTCAATAATTTAACTTCATTGTTGTACGACAACGATTTATCGATTTGTGTATCGACTTGTATTGTATTAAGGTGTTATTTAATTTGTACACCCTTAACCTGGCGTGGCCAGTATTGTTAGTAATTAGAATTTGTATTCTTTTATTCATACAATCCCCCAAAACCAACCTAGGCGTGACAATATTGATTTGTTAAAAAAAATCCAGTCCCGAGGTCCTGCAGTTTGCTCGGACCCCAGTTATTTGTATGGGCTGCCGCCGTCTCTCGACGCCCTTAAGTAGAGGAGGCCAATCTAGGTGTCAATACGTTTTAATCCTATTACATTAAAAAGAACAATGTTTTTTTTTTCAATTAAGTAGGATTAAAACGTATTATGACCTAACTTAACACAAAGTTAAAAAAATTCTAATTATTTACAATAATATATATACATATTTATAGGTGGTATTGGTTTAGGTCTTAACCATCCTGGTATATAGAAGGAAAATAAAAATTCTTGTTTACTCGTCAATAATTTATTAAATAGTTTCTAGAGACGTTTCGACTGGTAAGTCCAGTCATTTCTCTCAAAAATACTTTTTTTTAATAAGCGTAATTGTACAATATACCTATCATCTTAATGCATTTTATTTTCGAAATAAGCTTTTCATTTTGGCCTTATAATAGGTGGTAAACTGTACATTTTTAAAAACAGTAAAAAACATATTAACTTAAAAATTATCAAAATAGACAACAGACAAAATACAATCAGCATTTAATATATTTATAAATGCAATGTTTTATTGATATTTAGATTCAGTTGAAGATCGTAGTGTGTTGGTTGGCATTTCCGAAGACTGTTGTAATTTGTATGTAGTTCTGTTTAGATAATGATTGCTGCTAGAAAGACTGTTCAATTAACGGCTTTCTGAGCAACAATCAAAATCACTACAAGAACTTTAAATGAATCCGACCAAAGGAAACAGCATCTGAAAAAGGAAAAACATATTTTATTCAATTTATTTTTTCACTTAATGTTCATTAATATTCAAGACCCAGTGAAATATACTGTCAAAAATAAGGTACCGGATGAGCGGACCAAAGTATATTGTGCACAGGCGTCGAGAGCCAACACCGTGTCCGGGTGAAAATCCGGGTCCTGGGAAAGGGTTCTTACCCGGTCCACAAAATAAATAAAAGAACAATAGATTGGGGCTCTGCCAGGGCTCCCAAGAACGGGTCTGATATTGTGCATTGTTTTTTGTTTTTTTCATTTATAGATGGCAACTGATATTTTCAGATATAAATACAAAAAATATTGTTTTAGTACTTTTTTTCAAACAAATTGGGATTTTTTATTCAAAATTATGCACAATGTGTTGGGACTAAAATACTGAACAATTTTTATTAATAAAGTTTTTGTTTAAAGCTCATAATAGAGATAGAATATGCAGTGGAAAATTTAACATGGGAAAGCTCTATGAAAGTCGAAAAAGGGCATACAGTATATTATATAGGTATATGCACTAGGAGTTGGAAACCGGCTAACCAGTTTTTTGTTCAAATTTCCCAAAACCGATTTCTTTTCGGAAAAACCGAAAGTCAATTATATAATTTTTTGTTTGTTTTTAAGTGGATAAATAATTTTATTTTTCTACTGTTATTCACGGAGTAGTAATGTTTAATTTTTTAATGTGTAATGACTAGAATTAGCAGTTTAGTTTTGAGAAATATTAATTTTTATTTTTTGTAAATCAAGGTACAACTATTGTTTTTTATTTCTATTTTTTGTGTTAAATATGTGCACTTTAAACTGTGATTTCTAGTACAAGTACTATTTGCAGTTATATTTACGTTATACAATTATATTTATATTTATTTTCTCTTTGTTTCATATTCTTAAATAAAAAATAATTCTGCTAAATTTTGTTTTGTATATTTTTGTACATCTACCTTGGTTCACAACTCCAGTATATTTAAGGTAGGTTTTATTGTATATTTATTTATTTTTATTAATTTATTTATTTTTTATAATTAAAAAACCGATTAAAAACCGGTTTTCCACTTTGTAAAAAACCAACAACTGGTTTTTAAAATTTTCCGTTTTTTTCCAAGCCCTAATATGTATCTATAGGGAACACTTTGATTTAAATACTTTCTATAGCTCGGAGCATAATAAAAAAATAATTTACTTTCAACAAAAGTTGTTTCTTTTCAAAATTTCTATCCAAAGATATCAAACTTGATATACGTTACCATTTAGAAAACAAAAGTTGTCAAAGATATCCTGTGCATCCGATTTGTTCCAGAAAATTTCAATCCTACCATTCGATTCTTTGGATAGACTCTGGTCATCAGTTTTTTCCCCAACTTCTTTACACATCGCGTTTTCGAGAGAAAAGGGGTGGATGGGTGGTCTGATACATCCAATATACCAGTGATTCTCAACCCAAATCCTATAACGGACTGGTAAAAAGTCTTTTTTTTACGCGAACCGGTAAAATATCTAATTTATAACTCGGCCGGTGAAAATGTTATTTTACAAATATAATTTATTGGAGTTAATTGGTTAAAAATTTTGACACACGGTAACGATGGCTATTTACGCCTATAATTTATTGTAAAACTCTGTAAATATACATTAAAAAATAAATATTTTTTTGTTACTAGTAGGTACAAGTAAAGATTTATAATTTTATATACCTACAAGTTCTACTAGCTATAAATTATTTTACAAAAAATATTACTCTATTAGATATATGTTCATATAATCGCGAATAGGATAAATTTAACAGCGGACCTGCGGTTGAGATACACTGCTCTATACAATGATATAATAATAGGTGTTTACGTTTATTCTATCCACAAGATTGCTCAGATTGATCTGGTGACGTCACAAGATTAGTCGGATTGCTCGGATTTTGTTAACATTTTTGTAATATGTTTATGTTTTCAACACATTCCAATTGGCTGTAAGATTCAATTTACCCGCGCTAACCCCCACCACCAGCAATCCTACCAGATCATAGAATTGCTTGGAAACGCTCGGTTTGCTCCAGCGGATCAATCGGATTGACTAAAAATAAGCTAATGTGTACACTCCGACTGATTTTACGAACGGATCGGGAGCACTTGGATCACTCGGATTGATCTGATAGACTAAATGTAAACGCCTAATATGTCTAACGCTGTGTCTATTGCGAATACGATAGTATTTTTGTATCATAAATTTGTTATTTGCAATTTGTTATCTGTTCTTAAATTAAGCTAAGGTGATTGGTAGGGCTTTTGTTTAGCGTGGTCATTAAAAATATCATGTGTTGTGCAGCGGTATGTTGTTTATATATTACTACATATTAACTGTTAACAATTACTTTTATTGTTCGACCACTGGTTGTAACTGGCTGACAAATCTCGATTCTATAACTTCTAATGAGAGGCAGACACATAGATTATACTCCTTATCGTTTCATACTGAAGTTTGTAGTATAAATTTACTAGAATAATAAGTGTTTCTCCGTAAACATAAGACTCTTCTAACTCATAAGACGCTCGTAATTTTGTGTATTGTAATACATCTGAACTAATCACCAATAATTGTAAAAATTCTTGTGTGTATTAATTTGAAGCATTGGTGTGTAAATTTTATCAACTTGAGGACCGCTTTATAATAAGATATTTCTAATTTGACCCCCTAGATCTCACTTAGTTCTCTAACACCCTTTTTTTTGTCAGGTCAGTGTACAAGAGCATCGTGGATTTCTAACCACTGTATGTTGTATGTTAAACAATGACGGGTTAAGCGCTTGTAGGGCTCCAAGCGCAATCTAATTTTGAATAAATACTTCATTTGCGACCAATTCTACGAAAACAGAAGTTTTACAGTAGTTTACAAAAGTATGACAAATATAACTATTTTAGATTGTAGGAACTGAAATCCAGGTACAAGAGGGTGCATAAAATCGGTTATGTCTCAAGTAGAAAATAATGTTGTAGAAATACTCACCAAAGTCTATTGCATAAGATAGTTATTAACGATAAAAGAATATCAAAATGTTGAAATACCCACTTTTAACACTAAAATACATTTTTTTTTTTTTTCAAAAAACTTAATCGCTCCCGAACTGATAACAAAAGAAACCAACAGGTTACTGTCTAACAACGTATATACACTACATATTTGTATAACATAGAGGCCCCTAGATGCTGGAGAAGGTCAGGAACTTAAAAGGTGTTCCAAGGTACAAAATGCTCAAGGTACAACAGTCTCCCCTACTTATCTTTTAAGAGTAAATAAAATGATGTGATGGTTCTATTATGATTAGAGCCGGCGCGAGCATCTTTAACGCCCCTAAGAACGGTATAATTCGGCGCCCCTAGGCAATACATAATTCGGTGCTGCTAGATAAGGCGTAATTTGGTGCCTCTGAGCAATACACAACTCTGCGCCTCTAAATATAATTCAATGATGATATAAGAAAATAGTAAAATAGAATTTTTACATGATACACAAAGTACATAAAATTCATAATTTCAAGGCGTTCCGGTGCCCTCATCCCGTGGCGCTCCTAGACGGTCGCCTAGATTCGCCTAAAATGGTAATACCGACCTTGATTACGATTTGGGATTGTTTATTGTGACACGGCGCCAGAAATATGGTATTAATTGTTAACTCTAGAAAATATATAGACATTATTTCTGAAAATTAAGAAGAATAGGCGTCTGTACATAAATTAAACAATACCATAAATTTTTTCGATGCCAATGATATTGATGCCTATGAAATGGCCTGCACAAAGTCCGGATTTAAATCAAATTGAAAATATATGATCAATATTAGACAATTAAGTACCTACCACCGAAAGGTCAAATAAAATAATTTTATTCGTGTTTAAAAAAAGAATGGAATACTGTTGTATTAAAATCTATATATATAAAATCGTAACTAAGCTACCTACTCATAATCAACGCCCAGCCCAAACCACTGGACCTATAATCAAGAAATTCAGCGAGTATATTCCCTCCATGACGTAAGCACCCACTAAGAACGGATTTTTCGAAATTCATCCTCTAAGTGGGTGAAAAGGGGGTTAAAAGGGGTAAAATGTGGCTTCACGGTTTCCTTAATATCTCTTAGGTACAATAAGATATCGACTTGGTTTTTGCTTACAAAGATTATGCATGTAAATATAAAAAAACTTATTTCAGGATTTTGTCCTAATCAACCCCTAAAGGGGTGAATCTACAATCAGGGTGAATTATAGAACCCTTCGCATCTTCTGTGTTTATTGTGTTATAACATTTCTTTTTGGCATATAGGTGTCTTTTTAAAATATTTAAAAAGTGTTTTGACCGTTTTTTTAAATTTCACCCCTAAAGGGGTAAACTGGCATTTTTTATTCGGTAGGATGTCGTCTAGACAAAGAAACATAAAATTCGGGGTGTATATCCCTTTTATGACTTAAGGACCTTCTAAGAAACGATTTTTTGAAATTCGACCTCTCAGGGGTGAAAAGGGGTGAAATGTGTTTTCACGGATTCCTCAGTATCTTTTAGGTCAAGAATATATCGCCTTGCTTTTGCTTACAAAGACTACCCATATAAATGTTGAAAAACTTATTTTTCAGGATTTTGTACTAATCAACCCCTAAAAGGGTGAATCTACAATCAGGATGAATTATAGAACCCTTCGCATCTTCTGTGTTTGTTGTGTTATAACATTTCTTTATGGGCATATAGGTGTCTTTTTAAAATATTTAAAAAGTGTTTTGACCGTTTTTTTAAATTTCACCCCTAAAGGGGTAACTTGGTATTTTATATTCGATAGAATGTCGTCTAGACAGAGAAACATAAAATTCGGGGAGTATATCCCTTTTATAACTTAACAACCCCCTAAGAAATGATTTTTAAAAATTCAACCCCTAAGGGGTGAAATGGGGTTATATGTGTTTTTACGGATTCCTCAATATCTCACAGGTCCAATAATATATCGCCTTCATTTTTGGTTATAAATATTATCCATATAAATGTTGAAAAACTTATTTCAGGATTTTGTTCTAATCAACCCCTAAATTGGTGAATTTCCGATCAGGGTTACTTATACAACCAATCATATTCCCTGTGTTTGTTGAGTTATAAAATTCCTTTTGGCATATAGGTGTCTTCAAAATATCTCGAAATGGTATTGTCAGTTTTTAAAATTTCACCCTTATGGGGTAAATGGAAATTTTGTATTCGATTGAACATCCCTTGGACATAGATGAATAAAATTCGCGAAGTATATTCCCTCCATGACGTAAGCACCCACTAAGACGGGAGTTTTCGAAATTCCACCCCTAAGAAGTGAAAAGGGGTGAAATGTGATTTCAAGGGTTCCTCAATACCTCTTAGGACCAATAAGATATCATCTTGGATTTTGCTTACAAAGATTACCCATACAAATGCCGAAAAACCTATTTCAGGATTTTGTCCGAATCAACCCCTATAGGGGTCTACAATTGGGGTGAATTATACAACCCTTCGTATTTCCTGTGTTTATTGAGTTCTAACATTCCTTTTTGGTATATCGGTGTCTTTTTAAAACATCTCGAAATGGTTTTGACAGTTTTTAAAAATTTCACCCCTAAAGGGGTAAATGGGTATTTTTTACTCGATAGAACGTCCTCTGGACAACATACATGAAATTCGTAAAGTATATTCCCTGTATGACGTAAGTACCCACTAAGACGGTATTTTTCGAAATTCAACCCCTAAGGGCTGAAATGTGATATCAAGGATTCCTTAATATCTTTTAGAACCAATAAGATATCGACTTGGCTTTTGTTTATAAAGATTAACCATACAAATGCCGAAAATTTTATTTCTGGATTCTTTCCTAATCAACCCCTAAAGGGGTAAACCTATAATCGGGGTGAATTATACAACCCGTCGTATTTCCTGTGTTTATTAAGTTATTACATTCATTTTTGCGCACCGGTGTGTTTTTCAAATATCTCGAGATAGTTTTGACAGTGTTTTAAAATTTTACCTCTAAATGTAAATGGGGAGGGGGGTTAAATGGGTATTTATATTCGATAGAACTTCCCTTGGATATAGAGACATGAAATTCGGAAAATATATTCCTTCCGTGATGTAAGTACCCACTAGGAAGAGATTTTTCGAAATTCGAGCCCTAAGGGGAGAAATGTGATTTGAAGGATTCCTCAATATACCTTAGGACCAATGAGATATTGACTTGGTTTTTGATTACAAAGGTTACACATACAAATTTTTGAAACAGTAATTCAGAATTTTGCCCTATCAACCTCTAAAGTGGTGAATCTACATTTGGGGTGAATTATAGAAACCTCTGTATTTCCTGAATTATAACATTCCATTTTGGTACATAATTTTATATTTAAAATATTTAGAAAGCATTTTGAAAGTTTTTTAAATTTCATCCCTAAAGGGGTAATTTGGTATTTTTTTATTCGAAAGAACGTCCCTTGACATAGAGATATGAAATTCAGTAAGTATATTCCCTCCATGTCGCAAGCACCCGCTTATGTAGAATTTTTCGAAATTCGACCCCTAGGGGATGAAAAGTGATAAAATGTTTTTCCTCGGATTCTTCATTATATCTTAGGTCCAATGGTATATTGATTTGGATTTTGCTTACAATGTTATCCGTATATGTGTTTAAAAATTAAATTCTGGATTTTGCTCTAATCATCAATCCCTAAAGGGGCGATTCTAGATTCGGGGCGAATTATAGAATCCTTTGTAGCTTCTGTATTTGTTGTACTGTAACTATGTTGTACTTTTTCGCATTTAGGTGTTATTTTAATATCATTAGTTTCAAGATCATTTCATTTTGACCGTTTTTTTTTTTTTTTTATATTTCACCCCTAAATTACATTTTTTATATTTCCCTAAATTTCATTGGTACATTGGTATTTTTTAGTAGACAATTGAAATTTGGGAACTATATTTCTTCCATGACGTAAGCAATCACTAAGAAGAGATTTCTCGAAATTCGATCCCTAGGGGGTGAAAACGGATTTCTTATTATCTCTTGATGAAATAACGACTTGCTTTTTACTTACTTTGGTACGCATGTGTAAAAATGTACTTTAGGATTTTGCTTCTATCAACACTTAACGGGGCGAATCTACATTAAATCAGGGCGACTTATATAATGTTTCGTAACTTATTTGTTTGTTGAGTTATAACATTCCTTTTTGGTATATATTTATTGTTTTGTAATTTTTAGAAAGTCTTTTAAACGTTTTTTTTTTTATCTATAAAGGGGTAAATAGGTATATTTTTGATTAAATACATGGAATTCCGGGAACATATTCCTTCCATAACGTAAGCATCGAACCCTTTATATCTCCTGTGCTTCTTGAGTTATAACATTCCTTTCTGGCATATAGGTTTTTAAAATCTTTCGTTAGTGTTCTGACAGTTTTTTTAAGGTCATTCCTAAAGAATTTTTTATTAGAAATAAGAAAGTCCAAGAGTACATTTCTCGATATGACGTAAGAACCCACTAAGAAAGTTTTTTTCGACCCCTATGGGGTGAAAAGTTGTAAAATGATTTTTCACGGATTCCTCAATATCTCTTAGGACAGATGAGATGTCGACTAGGTTTTTGCTTATAAAAGTTACCCGTGCAAATGTTTAGAAGCCAACTACGAATTTTACACTAATGAGCCTCTAACGGGGTGAATCTACACCTAAGGAGAGAGTCAGCAATGTGATCTATAAAGAACCATGACTTATAATAATTGCACGATGATGGCAAACCGTCAATATACCGTAGCGAAGCACGGGTACTCAGCTAGTATTTTCATAATCTAGTAGAATGTATACCTCGACACTTACAGGCCGTTATTAACGGAAAAGGTGAATACCCACACAAAATATTAATTAACTCTTGACATTATTTCTGTAACAGTGTCCAGTTAATTTTGTCCACTCTTAAAAGATATGTACTTCTTTTTAATAAATATTATTTGTTTACCAGAAATAAATTTTGTTCATTATTTTTAAGATAAATGTATGTACAAAATCTAAATTAAAAATTAAAGAAGGTTTTTGAAGGAAATTTTAGGAGATATGGGGATTTGTTTGACAAGGTAGGTACTATCCACTTAATTTAGTTCCCGACTGTATATGATGCAGATAGGAACTACACAAAAACGAAACTGTTGGGCTCATCAATGACCGATAGCTATCATATCAAGAATAATAAACAGCTATGCTTACTTAATTATTTTAATTTTTTAAGTGCAACACTTCTAGGTGTGTAGTTGAAGGAAAAGAGTTGTTAAACGCCGGTTATATTATGTTTTGCGGAATTTCGGGAAAAAATTATGAGCATGTTGACATATGTGGGTTATGTCTACAAACAAGCAGTCTAAAATCACCACCTCACAAAGTTACTGGAAAATTAAAATTAACTCAAGATAACCTGCACTTTTGCACCGTCTCCCCTCTACTTGTACCTTCATGGTTACTCGCCTCATGAGTCCAGATTTTGTCCGCTTGACGTCACTTAGCGCTGTTGATCCCAATACCAATGTTTATTTTTAGCTATGCCACCGTCGTTTAGAGACCGCCCCGATCGGTGGTACTATGGACCCGCTATATTCACAATCGCGGGGGAAAACCCCGTTTATCCCGGACCCATCAAACGTCTAAATGACTGATTTCTTTATGTAGGAACTGAATTATTATTGTTTAAGAAGTATTGGTAGAAATAAGAATTATTGTCAAAACGTAGCATTATTATGATTGAATATCGTTACGTTAGGCGAGAAGTGTAATCGCCTACTAATTAATTTTGTTAGTTAGTGCTGATAAGATAATAAGAACTAGCCGCTAGCGTGCGATCATTGATTCTTTTACCGTACGCCTGTGAAATACCGATAGTATTTTTGCTGTAAATGGGATTGATAAATAAAGTTATACTTATTGAACGTTGTGTTTGTATTTAATTGTTAAAATATTTAACACTAGAAAAAATTGTCAAACTGACAATTGACAAATTGGAACCCAAAGAAAATTCTGCAGGGGAGGGCAAAAATTAATGATATGATCGTCATAGCTCATTACTGATCATGGTGGTATTTTACTAAAAAAGCATGAATTGAAAAATATAATATTCATTATTATATATTGCTGTTTGTATTATACATTATTGTTTATTATAATAAATAATGTTGTTAATAAAAAATATTATAGTTTGTTATATTTTTATAAATAAATATTACCTAGACAATAGAAAATAAAAAGTCTTGCTATAAAATTTATATTTATCATTTCTCATTATACACTGCGTATAACTTTAATTTCGAAATTATCTCGAAAAAATATTATATGCATGACGTCAGATAATACAATTCTCGTGCGATAAATACTTACTGAATAGTTATTTTTCTTGAAATTATGAAAAGCAAACCCCTTTTCCTATAAGAATTCCTAAACTCGTGTAGCGTTAAGCTGCATTCACAGCTCTTAAGTTAGTCGATAATAATAATATTTTATTTAAGTTGAGGTACAAAGCATACCGACATAACTTATGTCATAACATGATCACCAATCAAACTTTACAGAATATGGTCTGCTACCCCATTTAAATCTAAGTCCATGTATCCTGTATACTATGACAGCTTTTTTGTAAGAAACATTTTTAAGCACTTCTTAAATTTTGTTGTGTTTAGCCTTTGTATACATTCGGGCAATTTATTGAATAGTTTTGCGCCAATATAGCTAGGCAAATTTTTTGTCACTTTGTATTTCACTAGTGAAATACGAATATCTGTTTTATGCCTAGTATTGTGATCATGTAGGGAATTATTTTTTGGGATATTTTCTTTGATATATAGATATATATATCAGTAAATTTAAGATTTATAACGATGGAAAAGTTAAAATATCAAGCTCCGAAAATAATTTCCTACACGATTCCCTTCTACCGATTTTGCAAATAATTCGTATCGACCGTTTTTGTAGTTTGAAAATTCTGATCCAATACAGAGAATTTCCCCACAATATTATGCCGTATTGCATAACCGATTGTATACAGGCAAAACACCCTATTTTAGCTACATGGAACGACACATTATTGATGATCTTGCTTAACATAAAGTTGTAGGTATTAATTTTTTTGACAACACAATTTATGTGGTCAGTTAAGCTGCGCATCTAAATACAAACCAAGAAATTTTACATTTACACCTGTAGTGAGTATCATCAGAAACAGTTCTATTTAGACTAAATACTATAGATTCAGTTTTACATGAATTTAGGCTTAGACTATTAGCGATGAACCATTGCGTTACTTCATTTAAGTTGTGCACTGTTGATTGTCATGTACTGAACTCTTGCATGAAAACTTATGCAAGAGTTCATATACACACCAGTTTTGCCAGTGAAAGACCGGAAATCCCTTCGTAAAATGTTTATTATCTATTATCGTTTTTCTGATTCTGCTGTCCTAGATTTTTACTAACTAAACCTAACCTAATTACCTAAATTGATCATATTTACTGTTCGTCTTTGTAATTTTGGGCGAGATTTGTTGTAATAAATTATCAAACTGCACAACAGTTAATCTTGTATAGAAAAATAAATTACTTAACCTTTATCGGACGAACGTGCAATATATTGCACGCTATGTGTATTCCTCGCCGGACGAACGTGCAATATACATATACATAGGTGCTGCAGGACGCTTGATATCGAATTAAAATAAACAAACCATCCAAATAGAAACTAAACAAGATAATAAGCACATGTGCTTCATAGAAATGCAATAAAACTTATACCGAGACAATTTTCTAGGAAAACAAATATCGTATAGTTTGTTTCACGATAAGCTGAAGTGACTATCTACTTATGGTCCTAAACACAGTGGGTGGTAATTACAAATAACACTAATCCCTTGTTTGCACCCATAAACTAGTCAGTGATGTATCAGGTATATATTGCAGATGTTTTAAATATCTTTTCACTTCGCTTTGAATTTTCTATCAGATAACTTGTGATTTGTGTTAAATAGTTCAGTACGTGTTACAAAAATGTGGCGTCCTTGGAACGAACAATTAACTTCTGTGCAAGCAAATGAAGCAGATGACTATGTGACCATGATAGAAGATGATGATATAGTGCAAGATACAATAAAAAAAAAAATCGGGAAAAAACTTGTATATATTTACCTGTAGAAGCTAAAGAAATTGTGGCCAATGTGTATTTATATTTAAGGAACCGCAAAAACAAACAAGCGGCATTAGAAGAGACAAGCAAGGCAACGAAAGTAGCGATGACAACAGTATGGAATATTGTAAATAAATCCATTGATAGGAGAAGAAAACGAAAGGATTCAGGCATATCAAAATGTTTGGATGGTTTCCAGAAAGATGTAATACGGCAAAAAATTTACCAAATGTACACCGAACAAAATGTGCCAACATTGGACATATTGCTCAAAAGATTAATCCAAGACGAGTGTGAAATTAATTGTTCAAAGGTGACCTTATGGCGTACCCTTAAAAGTATAGGGTTTCAATTTAAAACTTTAAATAAAAAGCAGTTCCTTATGGAGTCAGAGCGATTAAAACTTTTGAGACAAAATTATTTAGAAAACATACATACATAAATACAGAGAATACAAACAAGGGATTAGAGTTATTTGTAATTACCACCCACTGTGTTTAAGACCATAAGTAGGTACATAGTCACTTCATCTTATTGTGAAACAAACTATACTTATTGAAAAAAATCCGGCCGCCAGGTAGTACAATTGAAAATAAATTCAGTACGATAAAGGTTAAAATAAAAACTCTTTGACCCATATGTTGTGCTGGACGGATACTCCCGTGAACTCTTCAGCTATCGACGTTATTATTGAGAAATATATTATTATTAAATAAAAAAAACTATTGAAAACTGTGACTAAACCGTATGTGTGTTATGTGAACTGAAATAACTGTGATTTTAGTGCCAAATTAGTGACCTTACTTTAATTTCTTTAAAAAAACGTTATTTAAAAAAAAACACGTTTTATCAGACATTTGACAGACTTACTCGGCTTAACTTGTTAATCCAAGTGAAAATCGAATTGTGACGTAACGCTATAGTAGAATAAACTCAATAAATTAGTGCTCTTAAGACATACATATACCTACCTTTTACATAAAATATTTAATTTTATTTTAAAGTAAAAACCATGTCCAAAATGACTACTAGACGCACAACTAGCATAAGAACATTAAAACTGACGAAGAAGGGAACTCAAAAAGAGGAAATACTAATGAAATCTCCAATGTTAGCATCATATCTATGAAGGACACCTCGGCAGATGATGAAACTATTTTGACCCAGGAAGACATCATTTTAGATTTGAGAGAAAAATACAGTGGAGATATCCTTAGTCTCAACGAGGAAAAAGAAAAACTTCTGAAAACGATTGACAGACTAAAAGGTACGATAGAACATGAAATGACACTAGTGGATTCACTAACAAACACCATAGAAAGCCTCAACAAGAAAACTGTTTGCTGTTCTATAGCGACGCAAACAGAGTACGACGAAAAGATAGAAGAAATTGAAACTGTTTGTTGCTCCATAACGACACAAACAGAAGAAATTAAAGAACAATTGAAAACGAAACCCCCAAAAGTGACAACAAAAAATAAAAATTTGACAATTTCCCGGAAAAAAAGAAACGAAAATGTAACCAAGAATGTAGCTTATATGTCAGCAAATAGCAGAACAAATGTATTACTGCTGAAAGCTGTAATAGAAAGCTATTACTATTATCTGATAACCATGGAAGGGAGCTATACCTTCCAATAAGATATAAGTTTAAAAGAAATGTTAAACTCGAAAGTATTTTTAAGCCAAACGCGAATATTAAATATGTGACAGAAAATTTTATGAAACTGACCGAAAATTATAATAAAAACGATTATGTTATAGTAGTGCAGGCACTAACGATCAGAGTTATGAAGACTACTAAAAAAGGGTGATTGACATTGTAAAACATTGTGAACATACAAACTTAATAATAAATACAGTTCCATATCGCTATGACTGTGAGTATATGAACACTAAAATATATGAACAAAATTCCTAGAGGACCTATCTTGTGAGTATAATTTTAAATTGGTGGACTTGAATATGTTTTTAAATAGAAGAGACTATACTCGACACGGGTTACATTTAAATACCCACGGAAAGACAAAGGTCTCAGACATTGTTTTACAAGTGACGAAGTGTTTTGAAAAACCAAATGAGCAAGATAATGAACTAAGTTTTTTAACAATAAACAAACCGTACGGTGACTGTATTTCATCAAAATATCCAATGTCTCAGAAATAAAACTAAGTTTTTAGAAATATTTTTAACAAATAATTATTATGATGTTTTTCTGAACATTGGCATTATCCTGATGAATCAGTCCACATACCTGGGTACCGCACGATCTGTAAATATTCAAGGTGTGTAAAAAATAACGGCGGTGTATTGACAATGATTGGCAACAATGTAGAATTTGTAAGAGAAATAGCAGAGGTTAAACACTTGTGTCAGATATTTGAGTGTTGTGCGTCTGTTGTTTCTGTAAATAATTGTAAGAAAACATTGTAATTGTGACTATATATCGGACACCTGACTACAGTACTGACATGTTCTTCTGTCAGATTGAAAAATTACGGTTTAGAAACCCTAACAAATATTAAAGGTGTTTATTCTGTAATACTATGTGGTGACTTTAATATTGATCTGCTACAAAATTCTAAAACAAAAATTACATTTGTTGACTTGCTAACTAGTTTCAACCTCGTTCCGACAATTGATAAGCCAACGAGAGTAACAGCCACGTTCCGAACTTGTCTCTTGTCTTGACAATCTATATATATATAAAAGGCAATGTCCTGACTGACTGACTCATTCACTCATGACCGCCCAGCCCGAACCCCTGGGCCTAGAAACTTGAAATTCGGAGAGTATATTCCCTACATGACGGAAGCACCCACTAAGAAGGGATTTTTCGAAATCCACTCCTAAGGGATGAAAGAGGGTGAAATGTGATTTCACGAATTCCTTAATATATCTTAGGGCCGACAGGATATCGACTTAGTTTCTGCTTACAAGTATTACCCATACAAATGCCGCAAAACTTATTTCGGGATTTTGCCCTAATGAACCCCTAAAGGGGTGAACCTATAATCGGGTTGAATTATACATCCCGTCGTATTTTCTGTGTTCGTTTAGTTGCAACATTACTTTTTGGTACAGAGGTACCTTTTTAGAATATCTCCAAATAATTTTGACAGTTTTTTAAAATTTCACCCCTAAAGGGTGAAAAGGGGTGAATTGTGATTTCAAGGATTCCTTAATATCTCTTAGGACCAATAAGATATCGACTTGCTTTTTACTTACAAAGATTACCCATACAAATACCGAAAAACTTATTTCAGGATTTTGTCCTAATCAACCTCTAAAGGTATCCACCCCTTTAGAGGTTATTCCTTAATATTTTGCCTACTTTCTGCCTACAAGTATTACCCATACAAATGCCGAAAAACTTATTTCGGGACTTTGCCCTAATGAACCCCTAAAGAGGTGAACCTATAATCGGAGTGAATTATACGTCCCGTTGTATTTCCTGTGTTTGTTTTGTTGCTACATTACTTTTTGGCACATAGGTGTATTTTTAAAATATCTCGAAACGGTTTTTACAGTTTTTTTTAATTTCATCCCTAAAGGGTGAAAAGGGGTGAATTGTGATTTCAAGGATCCCTTAATATCTCTTAAGACCAATAAGATATCGACTTGGTTTTTGCTTACAAAGATTACTCATACAAATGCCGAAAAACTTATTTCAGGATTTTGTCCTAATCAACCCCTAAAGGGGTGAATCTACAATCGGGGTGAATTATACATCCAATTATACGTGTTTCTTGAGTTATATAATTTATTTTTGCCACATAAGTGTCTTTTAAAATATCTCGAAATGGTATTGACAGTTTATTAAAGTGCATCCCTAAAGAGTGAAGAGGGGAAAAATGTGAATTCCAGGATACCGGGGTGAATTATATAAACCTTTGTATTTCCTGAGTTATAACACTTCATTTTGGTACATAGGTTTCGATTTAGAAAGAGATTTGAAAGAGTTTTAACAGTTTTTTAAAATTTGATCATTAACGGGGTAAATTGGTATTTTTTATTCGATAGAGCGTCCCTTGACTAAGAGACATGAAATTCGGGAGAAACCCTTCGTATCTCCTGTGCTTCTTGAGTTATAACATTACTTCCTGGCATATAGGTGTCTTTTTAAAATCTTACGATAGTGTTTTGACAGTTTTCTTAAATTTCACTCCTAAATGGTAAATTAGTATATTTTGTTAGAAATAAGAAATTAGGAGATTACATTCCTCAGTATGACGTAAGAACGCACTAAGAAAGGATTTTTTCGACCCCTATGTGGTGAATAGGAGTAATATGTTTTTTTACTGATTCCTCAATATTTATTAAGACAGATACGATATCGACTAGGTTTTTGCTTAAAAGGTTACCCATACACAAGTTTAAAAACAAACTGAGGATTTTAATGAGACCATCAATATACTCTATCGAAGCACGGGTTTTCAGCTAGTATTTGTATAAATTCAAAACATTATGAATCACATGTTGTTAATACGGGTTATTCAGATCATTTTGGACAAGTGTTGATGGAGGCAAACTCAAGGAGGCAAATTTAAATTCAAATTTAGATTTAAATAAAAAACATAATTTAATAAAAAAGAAATAAGACTAATAAATGACCAGAATGTTGACTTATTTAACAATTTGCTGGGCAAGGAAACATAGGAAAGTGTTTATCAAATGAATATAGACTTAAATATAAGATTTAATAATTTTATGGAAACATTTAAATATTATTTTAATATTTCATTTCCAATAAAAAGGATTAATTTCAATGAAAGTAAACACAGACCACCCTGGCTAACAAAAGGTATACAAATATCTACAAAAAAATTAAAAAATCTTTATTATTTATCTCGACAAGGAAACGCTGACTATATAGAGTATTATAAGTTGTACAGAAGAACATATCGAAAAGTTATACAAGTTGCAAAACGTAGCTATTACAATGACTTGATTTTAAATTCCACAAATAAAAGTAAAGCTGTCTGGTCGATAATTAAGAACAATTTACCCACAGAACCACCTGAAAAATGTCTACATCACAGTAATATCAAGGCTGATGGTAAAGTTATTAAAAATCGACAAGAAGTGTGCAACTTTTTTAATTATTTTTATACAACTGTGAATAAAAATATCAAAAAGGGGAATACCGTAAACAATATTGTACATTCATTTAATGAGCATTGTATATTTTTAAGTCCTACTGATGAGACAGAGATAATTCAAATTGTAAAAACGATGAAAATGTCTTTCGCTATAGGTTACGATGAACTAAATGCTAATATTGTAAAAAAATGTATTGTAAACATAGCAGAGGTTCTAGTGCATCTCATTAATGAATCACTGTCTCAAGGTATCTTTCTAGAAGCTCTTAAACTAGCAAAGGTTGTTCCGATATTTAAAAAGGGAAATAAAAAATTAGTTGAAAATTATAGACAAATATCTCTGTTGCCAGTATTTTCAAATATGTTTGAGAAAATAATGGCTAATAAAATAACGGACTTTTTACAAATCAATTCAATCCTTATACCGGAGCAACATGGTTTTCGAAAGGGGCGATCAACAACAACTGCGCTTTTACAAATGCTAGATTTCATTTATAAAAATTTGGATAAAAATTAGCATATCCTACTTTGTTTCTCGACTCTGGGACTGCGCAGCAAGGCTTATGATTGGCTCTCGTCATATTTAGATAATAGGATGCAATATGTTCAGATAGGCAATACAAAATCAAGTTATTTAAGAGTAGATCAGGGTGTAACGCAAGGAAGTGTACTTGGGCCACTTCTATATATTTTGTATGTAAATGACATTGCACGGGATACTCTGAGCTCATAATTTGTAGCCTTCGCTGACGACACCACGATAATGGACTCTGATTCTGATAGTCAAAATCTTGTTCAAAAGATTAACAAGGATCTTGAAATTCTGTACAATTGACTTGTGTCAAATGATCTAATTATTAATGAAAGTAAATATAACTAAAATATACATTTATTAAACGTAAAAAAGAACGCGACACAAGTCAATTAATTAAGATAAATATATCGATTGAACAAGTCCAGTCTACCAAAATACTTGGTATTTATATGGACGAAAGCTTAAACTGGGATGTGCATAGAAATAGTCTTTGCAAGAGAATATACCAGGAATGCTGGAAAGTAAAAAATCTTGCAAAATGTTGTAGTAAAAATGTAGTCAAAGCGTATTACTTTGGTCACATTTATTCCATTTTGTCATATGGTTTATTATGCTGGGGTACAAGTTCAGAGTTCAACAGATTATTTAAAATGCAGAAAAGAATGATCAGAAATATGGTTGGGTGCTACCCTAGAACCACTTGTGTTACTATTTTTAAAAAGCTGAATATCTTACCTTTACCATGTATGTATATCTAACAGGCCAGCCTTTATGTACAACAAAACTTACCAGTTTTGGAAAAGCGGTCAGATATACATACATATAATACTAGATACAACAGCAACTTAGAAATACAAACAGTAAAATTTGCAAAAAACGGCACAGAATCCAAACATACTGATGAAAAAAATTATAATAAACTACCTGCTCACATAAAAGATAGTACGAGCTTGCCGATCTTTAGGAAAAGGATAGTTAAATTTTTAATTAGTGAGTGTTTTTATAATCTAAATGAGTATCTTACACAGCAACAATAAATAAACAGATTTAATATTTATACTGACTTATTTAATTAATTGATTATTAATTTACTTAATTTGTATATTGACGAACATAAAGATTGTAATTTGTTACCTGTATATTTATAATTTTATATTTATTATTTATTTATTTTTTAAATTTTCACTGTAAAAATGCTATGAATTATTGACAATTTATAAAATGACTTATCCAATTTTACTTGTATGCAATCTACTGGATCAATAAATATTATTATTATTATTAAATTTTCGTCATACAATCTCATTTCTCGCAAAATATTGTCCCAATCACCTAATTGTCTCGAACTTGATTAATGAGATGAACCCACCATCGCCGAGATCGACGTTTCTTTCGACGATTTTTTATTAATAAATGTGCAGCCGCAACTAGCACAATTCTTCTTCGTTTCACGATTTCCGAAATTTGTTGTAATCAGCGCTATGACATTTTGTTAGGTTAGGCAAAAGCATACAATGTAAACCTTCTCTATGATGTAGACTGAGATAGCCAATGTGTGTGTGTATATGTCTGTCTCACTAAAGCAACGCACTTACTACAAAGTTTGAAAAACTATCGACAATCGACAAAGTATAATGCATTAAATTTAGAACTGTAAACGGTCGCTCGCGTTAAATATGACAAACTTGTAGTGACAATTAACAGTGCACAAGTCATAATCTATAGTCGACTAATCTAAGAGCTGTGAACGCAGCTTAAACGCTGCTTTAAACGTTAAAACTGTCTACTAAACTTATCCACAACGCAAAGTGATTGGTCGATTTATTTAAGAGCTCTGAACGCAGCTTTAGGGAATCAGTACCCTGATGAGTGATCACAGCGTAAACATTTAAAAAGTAACAGATTTATTTTTGAGGCCCTGAGAATCTGAGACCATAGTGCAGTACGGTGAACCCCATGTGTTGTGAATTGCCACTGAATGTGAGCGTGATTACTATACGGGGAACTGTTAGAGATTTTTATTAAAGACATCTCGCCGAATAATGCTGATGAAGTGGTACGGTAAGGTTGAGGTATTTAAAATAATGATTGCCTAACCAAACCGATGCCTTCATTGTAAATTATATCTCTGTTGAGACCAATATGATGATACGTATTCGAAGTAGTTGCCGTAACGCTTTATTCATTGCTGTAATGCTTTCTGGAAGTCTTTTCGACGAGCGTATCAACAAAATTCAAAGAGAATGGCAGGTGGTGCTTGACACACTCGTTGAAAAAGATTTCCGGAAAGTTTACCAGCAATTGAAAAAGCGCTGGAACCAGAGCGTAAATTCGCAAGGGAACTACTTCGAAGATGACAATAGCCGCTAACCGATAACGTAAGTTTTACAGCGTCGTTTCGCGAAATTTTGAATCGTATCACCGATAGTGAAAAACAAAAAATCATCTACCAGGGAAATTCATCCACTGTTGGACATAGACCTCCCCATTACTGCTCCAAACCTTACTGTCTGGGGCTAACAACAGTCAATTTCCGGTAATTATCTTAATGTCGTCTATCTATCTAGTACAGCAATATCCAATGAACTTTTTCAGGCCCAATGGCCCAATGCGGCCCAATTGAACTTTTTCTTCGACCCTTCTTAAATGTTTAATTCTTAAAATTAAAAAAAAATACTATTGCGCGCAAGTAAATCTTGCGAATGAACCTCAATTGAAGTCAAATAATGCCCTTCATTTTCCGCTATTAAATGACTAATAGTGATCACAAAGATTTTTAGAAATATACAAACGAAGTTACAAAATTTTTAAAAGCATTCCAAGACAGATACTTAAATATTTAAAATATTCGTAAATCCATTTGAGGTTGATGTGCAACTAGCGCCTTCAAATTTACAAATGGAATTAATTGACCTTCACTCGAGTATAGAATTGAAATATGTATATGTTTGGAGTAATGATAAATTGGAATTTTACGGAAAATATATTCCGGACGATAAATTTCCCAACCTGAAACAACTAGCAATGTGCATTACAGCTGCAATAGGAACTACCTATATCTGTGAATTTTTCTTCTCGAAACTTAAAATCATTAAATAGAAGATTTGAAACAGGCTGACGGATGAAAATATGAAGAATCAGTTGCGTTGCGCGTTAAAATTTAAATTTCTTTTATTGATGATATTAAATAAAATTATTAAAGGATATAAAATATAGTAGTGTGA
The DNA here is from genome assembly GCA_963971575.1 of Liopterus haemorrhoidalis. Classification (NCBI taxonomy): domain Eukaryota; kingdom Metazoa; phylum Arthropoda; class Insecta; order Coleoptera; family Dytiscidae; genus Liopterus; species Liopterus haemorrhoidalis. The sequence goes on along the minus strand of OZ020614.1, from coordinate 33,683,905 downwards.
TTAATTTATCCGGTTTTTATGTGCCGCCTACAATCGACCAATAAGATTTTTTTGAGCCCAGCAAACGATTTCAGTTGGACATCACTGATCTAGTAGGTACCACGCAAAATATTTATCAGAAATGTATCACCAACAAACACTCTTCAGCTCACTTACTTCCTGCCTCTATGATCATCCACCGACAGCCTCTAACTACTCTCTACCTAACTCATCACTGCCTCTTCCTGACTGACTGATTTCTCTCCTGCCTTACCGACTATTTCTCTCAACTCACATGGGGTAGTTGCCCGACCCACCAGCATGCGCGCGCAGGGCGAGGCAAGCGCCTCAGACACCGAATTGGAAGGGACGCAAAAATAAATTATGGATGAGCTGTTTTTTTTTTTGCTCGCTGCTTCATCTTTCGGATTTAATTTTTTTTGTCGCTCGATCATTCAAGTTTCCTTTTTTTTGTCACCTGCAGATTTTTCAGGGCGGTCCAAATTTGGTTTGCCTCCGGCGCCAAACTTGTACTGCGTTCGGTAACTGGTCTATGGAAAACGGGTAGAGCGGAGCAATCTTTATAACACGTGACTAAAGAAACCTGGTGTACACGGAGTAACAATTTTTGGAAAAATGCCAAAGAGCAATTGAGTTAGAGGAATTAAAAAATATTTTATATCACTATGAAAATATGGAGAATGAAGAAGTTTATAGTCACTTTGTGATAAGATAAAAAAATAAATATATAGAGTGAGTGGGGAGGAATGGGCCGAACTTCAGTAATGTATTGTACATGTAAAAATAAGTAAAAAAAACTCTAATGTTGTTATGCGATTGTCTTTTATTCTCAGGTTATAACGTAATTAATACACTTTCTATCGAACATCGTTTTAATTTCGGTGTGCTAACAAGTTTTCAAAAATATCATCGTTAACTTGTAAACATAGTCTACTTCGCCTACGAAGAGCGCCCGTTGCTCTCCTGATTGTTTTATGCCTTTCTTTAATATCGACGGCAGACTACACTAATGATAAACAGGATGACACTAATGATTTATTTATTAAACAGAAGTCAATCGTATAACAACGTTAGAGTTTTTTTTTACTTGTTTTTACATGTACAATACATTCTTGAAGTTCGGCCCGATGTTCGCTAGAAAGTGTTTTAATTACGTTATAACTTGAAAATAAAAGACAATCGCACAACAACATTAGAGTTTTTTTTTACTTATTTTTACATGTACAATACATTCTTGAAGTTCAGCCCATTCCTCCCCACTCACCCTGTATATATTGCCAATAAACTATTAATTATTATTAAACTTCTAGCTTACGACATGCTTTTGCATTATATGTGGTTCTAGAGTAGTAAACTGGAAAATATCACATATATAAATTATTCTTCTTCCATTTTCAAGGTTTTCTAAATTTGTATCTATCAGAAGTTCACCGCCAAAATTGTTACGTACTCCAACTGTTCCGCCTTTCTACTTGGTGCTTTTGGAGTTAACTCCTAACGCTCCAAGTTAAAGTAAAAAAAACGCTCAATCATTTACTACACTCCCTTGAAAATTTTAGTAAGCGCAAAAGGTGTACACCGCGTTACACCGCGTAAACAGAACGAGTTACTGAACGCAACTTTTATCGGCACGGCCTGTGCGTGCGTCTTTTCAAATACAAATGGACAGTATTTGTGACGTATATCAAAAAATGTTGGGGAAGTAAGTGGCTCGTCATTGAACGAGAAAAAGAGATGGGGTAAGAGTGAGCGACGTGGAGCAATAAAAACAGAAAGATAGATAAATATATATATATATATATATATATATATATATATATATATATATATATATATATATATATATATATATATATATATACATATATAGATAGAGATATCAATTCAGTTTTTAAACGAACGAAATATTATGCTTTTATTTGCTTTTACTACGATCTATCTGATGCTTTCACAACCTGAGATAATCGAACTGGTTGTTTTATGATTATAGGCTTGCATTTTATTTTAGCGTATTTTTAATAAATCTGAGTTAGTAGTTGTCTCTTTTACAGAACTCCAACATTATCCAAAAATCCGTTCTTGGAACCGATTTTAACTTATTTATTCGTGTTCGTCCATGCGTGCGTTTCATGAAAGTGTTCTTCCATTTTTTTTTTTTACGTTTATTTTAATCTAGCTGTAAACGGTGTGCTCCAAAAATTTTAAATAACTAATTAACTGACTGTTTTATTACTTATTATTGTAGCCGGAGCCAAAATGAGACATGGGCGACCGGGAAAATTACCGAGAGCTTACCGATCTCACGATGCATAATACAAAATGGTTAGTGAAATACAGTCAGCGCTCTCTTACACAGGGCCCAGTGTACAAGGCCTCACAAACTTTACGATTTTTTATTTTATATATTGACAGAAACTTGAAAAGTATCTTTCCCTATAAAGATCCCATAAAATTTTACATTCAAATATTGAATGAAATCATTGTTTTAGTTATTTTTATCAAAATTATCAAATATGAAATATGTGAATATAATCCACAAGCAACAGGTTGCAGAGTGTTCATCATATTAATATCATTTTACGTGATTATCAGATTGAAAATGCACCCAATTACGCAAAACGGATGGTTTGGTGTAACCTATTAGTACAATTTCATTTGTGAGGGTGATTTCGAAGAGTAAGTGCGCCACCGTGTATCTGCTCAAATGCTGATAATCATTGAATAATATTAACAAGCAAATGTAGCAGAAAATTAACCGATAAAAATTTTCGATAAAAAATAAATTTAAATGTTATTAATTATTCAGTTAACAATTAATTAAAAACGATTTCCCATTACTTGCAATAGGTGCGAGAGAAACAGAATGTCTACACCAGTGTAGTTAAAATTTAAGTTTTTATCCAAAATCTTTTGTTTGGTACGTCGGAGAGAAATTTTGAATTCTGCCTACACGTTCAGGGCATCATGTCTTATGATATGTACTTATTTTTATGTTTCAAAATGCCCCTGAATTTTTATAAAAAATAAAAACTAAAGAGTTGTACTAAACACAAGAATTTAATTACTTAAAAATATAAATAAACTCCGGTTCTGATAATCGTAAAGCATTATATTTTATACGAATGTTTTCAGAACATTTTCTATAGACTACAAATCCTTTTTAATGTCTTTAAAATTTTCCAATTTTTTATAAACAAATTAACAACATTCTGCTTTACGCCTGCTTGCAACAGTGAAGCGAAGTGAACGAATGTGTCGTAGTAGTGAAGATGGGTTGTATCTTCTATATAAATAAAATTGGACGCCAATAAACCAACCTTTTCTCTCTAATACATTTTTGGTAAACCGAATATTTGGGGGGCTGTAGGCATTCACCTATAATAGATTCGCATTAATCCCGAAGTAAGGAAAGCTCAATAAGTATTTAATAACTGTCGTTGGGTATTAATTAAATCATCTAACATTTTTAATGATTTTGTAAAATATAAATTTGAAATAAGTGTACCAAATCATTTTAAGTTCAATGTTTATGCGTAAATATGGCTGTAGTGTTTCATTAGCGTTGTGTAATTTAGACTACAACTTTTGGAAGCCAGTACAAAATTTTAAGTGATTTTTCGTTATGTAACAACAATCTTTTAAACTCGCCCTACAGTTATAAACACAAGCAAGTTCGTAACATTTCGTCTAATACCTACGTAATACGATACTAGTAGAGGTCGTTCATTACAAGAAAAATAGAGGGTATAATAACTTACGTCATCAGTTCTGCGCAAGAAGCTGAACACATCAAGTTTTAAACAATTGTTGTGCATACCAAACAAACAAAATTATGTACTTCAACTTACGAGAAATGAATAATAGTAATAACGGAAATAGACAAACAACATCCTACAACACGCGTGGTCAAAAACAAAACAAAGTGACGCTACTGAAATGTGTAAAACTAACTGTTGATAACGTAATGGACGAAATTTGGTTTCTGCAAATGGGAACTTGTAAATTCCTTCTGTACTTTTCTTACATCGAACGAAGTCTAACCCATATGATTTGTTAGAACTAAGTACTAAAATATTAATGTGAACACATATTAATTCTAAATTCTATTATATGTTTTAGTACACAAGCGAGGATGGTGAATAGAAGGATTGCTTTCTATTCACTGGACCAAGTAGCTGCTCCTACTACCACTTTCTTGAGTATTAGTGGCGTATAAACATGTGTTTTCAGAAATAGAAGACAGTATGGTATATTGTTGGTACCCTGCAGGTCGATTTGGTGGACTTATTAAATTCTAGTAGTGTGGTTAACAGTTTATAAATAGTGCATTGAACAGAAGACACTTACCTAAACTTTGTTGAATTGTACCGAGAAAATTAATGTTTGTGGAATACACAACTGCTTAGTCACAGAAACAAACAAGGCCGAGATGCAGCCATAATAAATATTGTAGACGCAATGTATATTGAAGATTTTAACACTATACTTGGATGGCTTACTGGAATATCGTGTAAACTGCGAAATGCTTGCTTTTAGTACTCCGTTTTAGCAATTCGTATGAACTACTAGCACCGTGTAACCATAAGTATACATAATCAACTTCGTCGAAGTTAGAGGTAAACCGGTTTATCCAAATCGTAGCTATATTAAAAACCGTGAAATAGTCCAGCAATGGAAGGTAATAATGATTTACTAAGTTTTAATAGGAAAAGTATGTTACTAGAAACCACATTCGACCAATGAGTGCCATATATTACACACACGGATAGACTACATATATGGAAATTCATAAAGTCCCCTCTCTAAAGTCATCGTTCACTTCAACCAGTCCATACGTACGCCATTGCTATGCATAGTGTAAACTGCTAGTTTATATATGCAATTCTTAGCATTTAAATTCAGTTTATTTGCAAATATCATTGAACTTTCATGATTTTAGTGGACTAATTTTCCAGTATAATTGTCCTAGAATTTTCAATTAAATTAGTATACAAAATTGACAGATATTAGAATCGTCCATTTGAATTTTATTCAATTAGAGACGAACAATATATAATGTGCTCAATGTTATAAATTTTAAATTTATTTTATTTTCAGCTTTAAAAGCCTATTATATATTCATGCAATCCAATAGTTGGAGTCTACTAATAATGGATTTATGGATTTTAGTTTATGCATGTGTTTATAACTATGTATGTGTCCAATTTACAGAAGAGGAAAAAATCTGCCTACACTTATAGTTATTTTTAACAAATATCGAAATATTCATATTTCAACACTATGCAGGTTGTATCAGACCAAAGACCACCTGTTCATCTTTTTTTTCTCGAAAACGTGACGTTGAGGGAAAAAAATAAGTACAGAATATCAAGGATAACTTTGATTTTTTAAATGGTAGCGTATTATGTCGAGTTGGGTATCTTTGAATAGATCTTTTGAAAAGAAATAACTTTTACTGAAACATTTCTTTAATATCTTTTACGGTTTAAGAAAAAAATTATAAAATTATATTCTCTGGAACGACTTGAAAGTAAAACATTTTTATTAACGAGTTTTCAAAATGCCTTCCATTTAGATTTAAACATTTTCGTATCCCATTTCTTTTGAGCTATCTGTACTTCGGAACATAATAAAAAAATAAATAATTAAAAATATTTCACTTTCAAGTCGTACTTGAAAGGACAACTTAAATTTCAAGTCTTGAAAGTACGACTTGAAAATGAAATATCTTTATTAATTTCTTTTTTATTATATTATGCTGCGAGGTACCGAGAGCTCAAGGGTCAGGATGCGACAGTGTTTAAATGAAAATGGAAAATACGTTGCACACTTCTTATAAATAATAATATTTTAGTCGTATATTAGTCTTTCAAGTCGTTGAAGAGAATATATATATATATATATATAATAAAAGTTTTCGTACCCCGTAAAAGACATTTAAAACGTAACAGATTGTTTATTTTTAAAAGATTTATACAAATTTACCCAACTCGACATACGTTACCATTTAAAAAATCAAAGTTGTCCTTACTATCCTATTCTTCCGGTTTGTTCGGAAAATTTCAATACTGCCATTCGATTCTTTGGGTAGACTTAGGTCATCAAAATTCGGAAGGGAGCCAGAAATACTATTTATGGTGAAAAAAAGAAAATTCAAGTACTCGTACATATAGGGTGTTAAAAAGAAGTAGTCTTAAATTAAAAGAGCGAATAGTACTGACCAAAATAAGTGAAAAAAGGTAAATCAAAAGGGGTCCGGAAACCAATCGTTTCAAAGATATAAGCTATTTTTAAACAAAATACTATATCGAGTCTAATTAACTTGATTTTAAAAATATAACAGGTGTTCTACAAGTTTGCTATGATAGATAGTAAAATCAAAATAATTTGTTTTGACTAAAAACAAGAATTATAACTAAAGTTCCAAATTAAAAATGTAGGGGAAGATCAAATTGAAAAATGTTGTGCAGAAACTGATAATAATGTAATAATTGCATTTAATACAATTATAATCGAACCTAGTTGCTCAAAAAATTAAGTTAATTTAATATCTATATACTATTTTGCTTGATTTGGATACTGATTTTAATTATTTTAATCAACCTCAAAGAATTGATTTAATAGATTTTTCAAATTTCACCCGATTCAACCTTCAAATACCATTTTTTTCAATTGCAAAAAAGTTTTGTATCGTAAAAATGATTTAATCAGAAATTGGTAGCTATATTGAGAGCAACCCTGCTTTATTTTGTTCATGGCTGATTGGCGTCATGTTGATCAGCGCATAGAAGATCATGAATTAAGTGCAACACATGATAAATCGGTAGAATCATATTTTAAAAGCAATGAAGAATAAGATATATCAAGTTTACTTTTTACAATTGAACTTTTACTTTTTTTACACTTAAAAATAAATTATGGAACTGATTAATTAGTGTGGAAATGTGATGCATCTTCTATTTCAAGGTATGTATTCAATATTATACCTAAGTGTTCATTTTTACAATGAAAAAGTTATTAATACACAAATTTACGTAAAAAAAAAAAAAAATGAAAATAAGTGTATTATTATTAGATATTGCTATTATTTTCTACTTTACTCTTGGGCCGATGTCGCAATTTGCCTGGGCCGGTTTAGTTGTACCTATCCGCCCTTGGCTGCAGTGATATTTTGTAAATTTGTAATTGAATATTTTGTTATTGATGTTATTAGAAGTTTAATTCCATGGCGCATCATACCTTTTAATTGAAGCAAAAATTTATTTAAATAAGACCGTACAAAAAATTTAAAAAATTGAAATGTGAAAAGTGTGAAGTGTGGTCTATATTGTATATTGTTATTATGAAATATTTATGTACATAAAAGACAAAAAAACAACAGTAACTGTATTACATTGAAAAACACTGAAAGCGTAAAAACATATGATAATTGGTAGACTTCAGGAATTGGTAAATCTCGAAGAATGAATTAAAATAAAGAAGGCGCTATATATAAAGTGATATATATCACTTTTTTGAAATAGTCGTCACTTAACTAAATGTATATGTTGCATCTGATATGTTTCTTTAAACAAGATATTTATAAAACAACATATCAATCAAATGAAATAAAATATGTCTTATTTAAGAAATGATATTTATTCTGTGCTATAAGATATTCTTTTCATTATTAACTAATTGAGTGGATTGTCATATACATATTGATAGATGGCATATACCTTAACATGGCACGTATGAGATGGCTTTTAATTTATGCATCCAAGTTTAGAGTTGACATTCGGAATAGTTAAACAGGTGAGTAAATGCACAAATCATGTACTTATTATAAAATCATAGCAACTGGCTTCGTTTCATCGGACAGATACAGTTAACGTGTGATTGACATTACCATTACGAATAATACATTTTTAAATAGACGTTGACATTTGACGTATCAACGGCGTTTCCATTTTGCAAATAAGTTTCGCCTGAACACACCAGATATTTTAATAATAGCTTAATCTAATTTACCGCTTTAATTTAATCAGTTTAGTGGAGCTATAATAGTTTCACACAGTGGCGCACCCTGGGGCGGGAGGGGGGATGAAGGATGTAGAGTCCCAAGAAGGATGGAAATACCAATTTTTTTAATTTTTTTTAGCATTATGATCTTAGGTAAATATATAGATATGGATTTAAAAGTAAGAAAAGTAAGATGAGGACCTATTTTTTATTTTTGCTCATCACTTGTATTTTACAAGTGAAGACCTTTTTTTTGCTCACCACTTATATTTTACAAATGAGAATCTTTTTTTTATATCTTCACTTTTTTTTGTGTACCCCCCCCCCCAAGGAAAATTCTTGGGTGCGCCACTGGTTTCACACATATAGGAAACAACGGAATCAAATTAACGGTTTCCAAGGTTTTGATCAAATCATTCTAATATTAAAATTGACATAAACATGGACAATCAAATCATAAACGGACGTTTTAAGTAAAACCAAACGAGCATTATTTCGCTTCGTGAGTTTGTTGACAATTTATTCAAAATGGTTGACTTTAAAATGCAATTAGCGTCAACGCCATCTATTGCACTATAAAATTGTTCAAAATATAATGTCGAGGGCGAAGTAAATAATAAGTGAGATACTTCGTTTATAGGTAGCTCTCCCCGTAGTTTCCGAAATATGTATTTTACTAGCTGGAGTACCTGTGCAGAAACAATTATTTTCTGTTCTACTTAAAATTAAATATCTCACTTATCATTTATGTTACAGCAAAAATATACATTACAAAAACCGTACGAAGTACCTACGGGTACTCCAGCTAGTGTTGAATAAAACTAATTTTTCACTAAAATGTCAAATTTTGTGTTTTTGTAGCAATAAGTAACATCTTTTGAGACACTATTTGATACGACTTAATACATTTTTATAACTTTTCATATTTTTGCGATACATTTTTCTAAATATCTATTTTGACATGTATGTAGGTACATGCATGTATGTACATTTCCAGGATTACAAGTTATATATACCTATCATGAAATTTTCAACGTACTTTAACACTTTACTGTCTTTTTCAACAATAATTTCTGTTAGAAAGTATTTTGTTCAAGTACTTTGTGGTGACGGTGCGTCCAATTTTTTATTTCATGTCCTATTGATGCCATGGTAACGGCATCAATAATTTCCTGACATTCTTCAAGACTAAATTCTTAACGAGAGTCATTACGGCTGGGTCCACTAACTTTTGTGGCGAAGATATACTTATAAAATGTCCCCTTTTCACAACGTTATTTGATCGCTATAATATTGTTTTAAAAAGATCGATTCACTTTTAAAAGAAAACTCAATTTATATTTCAGTGACAACAATCGAAATTGGAAAAACAGTATATATTCTAGTTATAATACACGATGCAAAAAAGTATTGTAAATAAACAACGATTATTGTTAATAATAACGGTTTAATCGCTAAACAATAAGGGTTCCAGTCACATTCCTGGAGACCTTTACTAACTTCATAATATATTCTGTCTCCCAAGATCTTAGAGGTCTATTAGTTTTTCTGCCACCCAGTTCCAGATTCTTTTGGGTTATCCCGTATCCGGCATTCATTGTAGATGTCCAGACCAAGAATTTTCTTCTCAATGATCTCAATTATATTTTCTTCTACACTTATTTTGGCTCTTATCTCTACATTTTGTACATGAGCAATCTTCGAGATACCACACCTTATCCTGAAATCATTTTCAACAGCACTTATTTCGTTATATTTCTGATTTAGCTCCCAAAATTCTTTCCCATAGGTTCAGATGCTTTCTTAAGTGGTCTTGTATATGGGTTTCTTGATTTTTGTAGTAACTTTATCGTTCCAGAGGACAGAGTTTTTTTTTTTTTTTTTTATAACTATCAGATTAACGAATTTTACTTTATTATAAATGTATATATAATGCGCACAATCTGTAAGGGGGCGAGAATATGTAGGAGCACTGTATGAAATTTAGCTTGTTTCTGCCAGTGATGCCAAGTTGATGCATTTTGCACTAGATCTGGTGTATTGAAAGCCTATCTAGTGACCAAAATTAATAATAATAATTGTTTATTGATGTTCAGACATTACAGGATTGCGTTCTAGTGCGCTAGTGTAAATTCTGGTGTGTTTCTGTTTTAAATCATCTGTTGATGATTTAAAACTGTGATTTAAAACTGCGAAAAATGTGGTGAACTGCAGACTCTCAGCTCACCATATTTTCGACGACATCTTATATTATAACTTGTGTGCTACGTAATTAATATTTTGTAAACCTCTTTAGTTTATTCATTTACTATTTATTTATTTATTTCTTATTTATTTATTTATATTTTACGACAAAAAAATAATGAGGGAATGCTGAGAGGAAAGAGCCAGAGAGGAACAGAAAGGAAGATGGTACACATGGGTGGAGATGAGAAAGGAGTATTACTGGAGATGCGGAATGGATGCGACAGAGGTGGAAAGGAGAAGAAAATACGGGATAAGCGTGATTGAGGAGTTGTGGAGGAGGGATAAGGAAGTGGGGGAGCAAGAAAGGACAGTCAGCATAGACAAATCAAGGAGCGCAGGGAGATATAAGGAGGTCAGAACTATAGGGGTAACAAGCTACTTAAAGGGAGAAAGAGGATGGTCAGGAGGGAGAGTTAGGAGGATTGCGAGGCTAAGGTGCGGGAATGAAGAGAGAGGAAATAGATATTGTAGGAAACAGGAGAAAAAGATATGCAGGATGTGCGGGGAGGAGGAGGAAGATATAGAGCACCTCGCGAAGAGGTGTAGAGAGATGACAGTATGGTCGGGGAGCACATTAGACCTGTTGCACGAAGATGGAAGGGGGGAGAGGTGGGCGAGGAAATTAGAGGCAAGAAGGATGGAGATTGGGGAAGGATAACAGGAAGGGGTAAAGAAAAGAAGGAGGAGACCCGGTGGGAAGCAGAAGGGGAGAAATGGAAGGAAGGAAGGGGGATGAGGTTACCTAGAAATGGGGAGGAAGGAAGAGAGATAGGAGGAGGGGTGAAGAAATGGTTGGAAGGGAAGAGAATGAAATAAAATAAAATAAAGCAAAGATGGGCGAGAGAACAGGAAGCAAGAAGGAAGGAGGTCGGAGAGGGAAACCAGAAGGAGAACAGGAAGAAGAAGAGGGACATTGGAGCAAGAAGATAGAAAAGAGAAAAAACATTGTAAATTGTAAATTGACAATCACAATGACCGTACATTTTAGATCAGCTCTGATGAGGAAATAAAATATTTCGAAACTGGTCAGCTAGATCTAGTTGTATCATTTAAGTCCGCAACCCGTACAACCTTTTCCACACACATCATTGTTAGTGTGCAGTTACATTGGATGCGGACACGTGTGATTTTTTGAACGCACGGCAACTGACAACAAAACAAACACACGAAGTTAAATGAGCATGGTTACATTACATGCATACTTGCGTGAGGTAACTTGCGTCGACGCACAAACATGTTTTTTTTTATGCGTCCAGCAGGCCAAAAATATGAGTTTTGAAGACTTTTTTTTTACAAAATAAGAAGAAGAATAGAATTATTAATATGCTGCTGCATAACAATGGGGATTTTTTATTTCGTTATTTATCTGTTTATTTATTTTGTTTTCTTCATTTCTTTGGAGTTCTACAGAAACAAATATGTTTGTTCCTGTCCGAAAAAATCAACAAAAAATTAATTTGTCTGTTTGTTTTTTCCGAGATTCACGTCAAAATTATTCATCCAGATGAAAAAGTACTTCGGACAATAATATTTCTTTTTTTATTCTAAACAATTTTTGTCATACACGTTTTTACTGTTAATAATATGGGAGATATTTCAAGATTACTCCGTAACTCCCCAAATATTCATCTAAAAATGCATAGAACAAAAATAATCACCCATCCACCATCAGGACAAGAACGTTCAGTGTAAACACTCGTTACCGCTCGCACGGATACAGTGTAACCGTAGCCTTAGTATTGCCACACTCTAATGCTGAAGTAGAACGACTTTTTAGCCATTTGAACATAATTAAAAACAAATTAAGAAATAGGCTTCAGGTTGATACTGTTAATGCAATATTGGCAATGCAGTAAAGGCTGGACTTAAAAGATACAACAAATGTTGCTTTAATTATGAACTGCCGGATTCAGTGGTTTCTAAAATCAAAACAAACGAAACAGACAAAATTGAAATAAATCAAGACGAGGAAGAAGCATTTAATATCTATCTTTAATAAATTAAAATAAATAATAATTTTTCGAGTTCCTATTTTGTTAGTTAAGATGAGAAACATTTACTTTATCTTGTGATTAAAAATATGTTAACTAGGCAATTAGGAGTTTGCAATGTGTAGTTTTTGTTTTGAATGTGATTAAGTTAATAGTTAATGTTTATTATATATTTATTTTTCTTGTACTGAATATTAAAATATTAAAAGTTATAATTCAACAATAAAAAAATAAATAAATAAATTTATTATTATTACTAAGAGACATCTTCATACAATAAAAAAATACTTGTTCGATATTGTTTTTGAAGTCCCCAAACTCGGACTACGCCCCAGTTTTGGTGCATTTCTGGTGGATTCTTACGCTCTATTTAGTGCATTGAAAGTATCTATAGTGGCAACACTAGTTTCCGCCAACTTCAGTGCCCTATTAGTCAGTCAGTGGCGTCACTGATACGCAATTGGCATTAGGCTAGATTGCTCCTACCAGCACGTCGCTTCGCCACCTTACAGCGTACAGACAATACTATACAGATACCCCTCGCTTTACGATGGTTTGTTTTATGATATTTCGACTTTAATGATGCGACAGCGATACATATTAAATAATAATATACACAAATTTGAAATTTGATCAGTTCCAGTATATCGCATTCATATATCGTAATCTATATTTTATAAACAATATTTTTGGGGCACTCTGTACATAAGGTCTAATGACGGAGCGCAGGAAACTACCGCCTGATATAAAATCATTTTTCTCCGTTACCGCCGTTTTACATTTTATTATTATATCAATGATGTTTTTGCTTTTTTTGCCTTCTAATATAAATTTTACGCAATAAAGCAACTAACAATAATGTACTAAATAGTAAAAAGTATAAATCAGTGTTTCTTAACCTTTTTCCCATTGCGAACTGGTGAAAATTCATATAATTTTTCGCGGACCGATAAAAGGTTAAATAATTTTTCGATACCCGGCAATATAAAAGCAGAGCCGTAGCAATGTTTTTGGCGCCCTTGGCAAAAGTTGTAATATAAGATATTTCCAACATTTTTCAGTGCAAACGACTAAATTAGTTAATAGTAAATTCTTAATACATAAAGCCTAAATGACATATCAGGTGATTAAGTTAAGGATTAATAGTAAACTAGTGCACCCGTTGCCAACTGTGTCGGCAAACCACATCATTACCTTAATGTGGAACTTGCTCGACGCCTCTGACTTCTTTCTCTAGCCATACGCCTTACTTCATTCAATTCAAATTGAATCAGCTTTTCGCCCATTATTAAAAACTGGACTAATTATAAGTATTATTCCGAATTACTTATTCATAAACTTTTTAAGATGGGAAAACGATTCATTTTTACTCAGTGTATTACATTTATATTGTTAAAACTAAAAATTATTTGATACGTTAATTTATGCCTACGAAACTCTAGACATTTCTATATGTAATTATATTTGTAGATTCTTAGAGAATAAATCTGCAAAATATGGTTCATATCGGTTAAAGGATATAGGAGTGTCTAGTGTATCTTGTTTATGCCTACGAAACCCTAGACATTTATGTATGTAATTATATTCTTTGATTCTTAGAGAATCAATCTGCCAAATATTGTTCATATCGGTTAAAAGATATAGGAGTGTCTAGAGTCTCTTGTTTATGCCTACGAAATCCTAAACATTTATGTATGCAATTATAATCGTAGATTTTTAGAGATTAAATCTACAAAATATTGTGCATATCGGTCAAAGGATATAGGATTGTCTAGGGTTTCTCGTTTATGCCTACGAAACCCTAGACATTTCTATAGGTTATTTTATCCGCAAATTCTTAGAGAATAAATCTGCAAAATATTTTTCATATCGATCAAAGGATATAGAAGTGTCTAGAGTTTCTTGTTTATGACTACGAAACCCTAGACATTTCTATAATCTGTTTTATCCGCAGATTCTTAGAGAATAAATCTGCAAAATATTGTTTATATCGGTCAAAGAATGTAGGAGTGTCTAGAGTTTATTGTTTATAACTACGAAACCCTAGACATTTATATATGTAATTGTATTCGTAGATTCTTATAGAATAAATCTGCAAAATGTTGTTCATATCAGTCAAAGCATATAGGATTATCTAGAGTTTCTTGTTTATGCTTACGAAACCCTAGACATTTTTATATGTAATTATATTCGTGGATTCTTATAGAATAAATATGCAAAATATTGTTCATATCAGTCAAAGAATATAGGATTATCTAGAGTTTCTTGTTTATGCTTACGAAACCCTAGACATTTTTATATGTAATTATATTTGTAGATTCTTAGAGGATAAATCTGCAAAATAATGTTTATATCGGTCAAAGAATGTAGGAGTGTCTAGAGTTTATTGTTTATACCTACGAAACCGTAGATATTTATATATGTATTTATTTTTGTAGATTCTTATAGAATAAATTTGCAAAATATTGTTCATATCAGTCAAAGCATATAGGATTATCTAGAGTTTCTTGTTTATGCCTACGAAACCCTAGACATTTCTACATGTAATTATATTCGTAGATTCTTAGAGAATAAATCTGCAAAATATTGTTCATATCAGTCAAAGCATATAGGATTATCTAGTGTCTCTTGTTTATGTCTACGAAACCCTAGACATTTATGTATGTAATTATATTCTCTGATTCTTAGAGAATAAATCTGCAAAATATTGTTGATATCGGTCAAAGGATATAGAAGTGTCTAGAGTTTCTTGTTTATGACTACGAAATGCTAGACATTTCTATACTTTGTTTTCTCCGCATATTCTTAGAGAATAAATCTGCAAAATATTGTTTCTATCGTTCAAAGAATGTAGGAGTATCTAGAGTTTCTTGTTTATACCTACGAAACCCTAGACATTTCTATATGTAATTATATTCGTAGATTCTTATAGAATAAATCTGCAAAATATTGTTCATATCAGTCAAAGCATATAAGATTATCTAGAGTTTCTTGTTTATGCCTACGAAACCCTAGACATTTTTATATGTAATTATATTCGTGGATTCTTATAGAATAAATCTGCAAAATATTGTTTATATCAGTCAAAGCATATAGGATTATCTAGAGCAGTGGTTCTCAAACTTATTTGGTCTACCGCCCCCTTTTCAGAAAAAAAAAATACTCAGCGCCCCCCGGAAATCTACATTCTTTAAGCGAACAAACAGAAAGATATATGTATCTATATTTCTACCTACGTTCTAAAATATAGTAAAGAAAGATGTTGTAAATAAGACACCTTGAAGCTTGAAATTAAAAATATTTATTAAAATTATATTCTCATCTAATGAGAAGGATGAACTTGGTGTGCTGCTATCAATGTATTAATCCTCGGAACTATTTTTGTCAGCAGTATTCTTAAATCACCGCGATTAGCTATTTGCAGTCGGTTTCTTTTTTTTTTTGTTAATAGAGTTGTGACCGCACTGAGTTTCTTATTTATGCCTACGAAACCCTAGACATTTTTATTTGTAATTATATTCGTAGATTCTTAAAGAATAAATCTGCAAAATATTATTCATATCGGGCAATTTTCCATTCATCTGGTACAATCCCAATTCGGAATAAAGTTTCCATAATGTTACAAACAGGTCCAGTTAGTGTTGTAATGCAATTTTTTATAAACACAGGGGGTATAGAGTCAGGACCGGAAGATGATCTACTATTATATTGTACAAGTGTTGGTTTCGTTGGTGTTGTACAATGTTCTATTCAACTTCTGGTGTATCTTCATATTTCCGGTAACGCGGAGAGAGGAAAATGAACCGCTGTCTTATCCGCGTGATATTTTTTTAGTGCTTAGGCTTAATTTTATTTCGACAGGGGGTACTGACTAATTTATATTGATAAAAATCAAGCATTTTTTCCTCGAAACCGTGGTGTTGATCGTCACTGATCCGTGCCGAGCAATGGGCACGGATAGGTTGTACCAGACGATAAAAGATGTTTATTCATATTTCTACTATTTAGGAGGCGATTTCAGACCAAAACTGAATTGAAAAACTACATTTGAAGGTATTTTATTAATAAAATTGATGAAATGTGTAAAAAATACATAAGTGTTGATAAAGATAATGCAGTTTTTTAAGGTTTTAACACATTTTCATAAATTTTGAAAACTTTTGCTGATCATAAAATTGTCTTCAGTTAAAAATGCTATTAAACGGAAAAGAAAGTAAGAATCAGTTTTGAGTTATCAAAATATATTTTAAGGGTCGTTCGAACGTTTTAAATGTTAAACCTATCTGCAGAATACGTTCAAATAAGTTTTCAGGGTGAGGATAGATCTGTTAAGCAGTTTTGTTATTTTAATTCTGGAAACTGTATGTTATTAACTATTTTACTAACTATATTAACGAAATTATAAAGTAGAGTGTATTAGGAGGATAGATAAGACAGAATAATATTCGATATTTAGTAATCGCGTAATTTTAATTGTGTTAAATCTTGAAGTATAAAATACCCAGATGTCATTTTAATATCTTATTTCTTTATATAATTGATTACTATAGGATGAAAGTGTTTTTTTATCATCATGAAGGTCTTCCGCTGTTTTTTTTTTGCAGTAAAAATGCTAATTTTAAGACGTATTTCAAAAAAACTTGAAATTATGATAAAAGTATTCATCAGCGCCTCTCTCGAACAACGAAACAACTACCGACATTCAAATTTAGGAGGCAATTCCTTCGCATTACTGAATTATAACAAGTATAGGTGAAAATTTAGTAATTAAATAAATTAAAAAACGACTATAATATATTTACATGTAAACCAAATTATTTTCAAAAAAACTGAAAATTATAAATACCTTTTTAAATAGTTAAACAAAATACTAAATTTAATAACGTAAAATATTACTACAACGAATATATCATTACAACGAAAATCCGCCAATTTCACATCTATCAGTGTTACTCAAAAGTTTTTCTAAATTTCCAAGTGACATAATTAATAATGAATCATATGCAATAATATTTAACTATTTTATTAATTTTTCTCAATTTTATTCAGAATCCATGTATTCTTTATAGTGAAATAAAATATTATTGTTACGTTTAAATGGTACAAACGTAAATTAATTAACTGATTTGAATAATCCTTTGAACATTGTATGTGTTGGGCCCGCTAGGGGCCCCAATTTTCCTTATTTTGTAATTTAATTAATTTAAATGTAAAAACATAATTTATGTATATTTTTCTATGTTTTAGGCCAACTAGGGCCATCTTCAAATAATTTATTGCACTTTTATGAAAATTTAATTCTTTAGTTAACCGCAATTAACAGGTCGCTGACCGTTAATTATCAATTTACCTGTTCGTTAATATAACGTTTTTCGAGACCGCATGGTTTTTTAACCTATAAATTAGTGTTTTGCTTCCCGGCTATTTTTTATGCCGTATATATTTCGGATTTACAACCCGAAATATCAGTGATTTAAACCGCATTCGTCAGCTTTACAAACTGACGAATTACTTAATATAGTGCATCTTATAAATTAGTGAAACCAAGATCAGCTGTTATCTGCTCCAGAAGGGATCTCCGTCTCCTCAGGAATATCCAGAATCCAGCTAAGTGTCGTACACTGTAGTTTTATTCTGTTTATTTGTATTAGAAAATATTGCATTTTGAATTTTGTTTGTATTAAAATATTGTTTACTTTGGAGTAAGTTCATTCCGAACTTACTCATTTTCAGTTTAAAATTTATTATTGTAGTTTATTTTCACGTGCCTTCAGCTGATATTTATTTATGTATTAATGCAATTTAACCATCTGTTTGTTGCATATTTATTTCTAGTTCTATTACTGAACTAAGGCTTGGATTTCACCAAAACACGTCTAGATATAGAGTGTTAATTATAAGTTGTACAGTTTATTATTGTATTGTGTCCGACAAAGTACACTGGCCAGCTTACATTGCACCGTATCTTGCCAGGTGTACTTTGTATCCAGTGAGTTGAGTCTACGATATTTTCGTGTTAGGTACATCGTCGGTAGGAGTCATCGAGGGAAACATCAAGTATTGGCTCCTCCTTTCACCTTATTTGTGGGCCTGGACTTTAACCCTTCTCTCCCCAGCGAGGGCTACACCTCCTTTGTGCAGTCTCCTAGATTTGCCCCTAGGAGCAGAAGAGTTTAAATCCCCCTTCTTTCCTTAAGGTTGAAACCGGCGATTACTCTACTCACTGCGCGTACGTCCGCGACACAATAGACCACTCAATTTACCGGCGCGCTGCGCTTCCAATATATCGGTCCTTCGAGTTTTAGATTGTCGACCACTGTGTAGCGCTGTCTTGTCCTACGGTCACCACCCAACGTAGGCGGGCGCTACAGTATGTATAGATTAGAACTTCCCGAGTGTTATAATCGACATTGCGGCAAAATGCCTTATTATATCAAAACGAGTCGCGAAGCGACGAGTTTTGTCAACGTAGGGGGAGAAGCCCGGCGTAGCCGGGCTGAGGCCCTTAGTCAGTGTTAATATTTAGTACTGTTTCATGTACAATTTGTTCTGATAATTCAATAGTTTCGATAGACAATTCAACTCTTGTGGCAGCGTCCATGATTGGAAGTGGATTAGAATCTTCAACAGTATGGCATTTTTAGAACTGGTTTGCAAACATATTATAAATATCTTTTGAATTTTCAATTAATTTATTGTCCACATCCAACAGTCTACAAGGAGCAGTAGGTTTAGAAGTAAGTTTTTTCCCAATAAAAGAAAAGAACTTTTTTTGTCCCTTATTGATTATGTTGTTTTGATAATTTATTCTAGCCTGTTTTATATCCTTACCAATCTGATTGTTTATTTTTCTGTATCTATTATAATTATAGATGGTAGGATGTTTACGGTAATCGTCCCATCGGTTCTTCTTTTCTTTAATAAGTTTTTCGTGAAATGCAAGGTTTAGTTGTAGCAATCGTCGTAACAGGTGGGATTTCGTTTTCGATGATGTTAAGGAGCATATTTTTGAAGTCTGACCAGTTATTGTTAATGTTATCATTTTCTAAACCAAAATCTTCACTTGATATTAAGTTATTTATTTTGTATAGTTTGCTGTATGAAAATTTTGAATGTTCCTTTTCTTATAGGTTGGACAGCAAAGTTGGAGTTGAATTGATGTAATTATTTGTAAGTGATCGCTTTTCCCAATAGGAGGACGGTATTGTACGTCGTTTAAAAGAAATTCATCATTTACAAGCAGCAAATCTAAGGTTGAAGGTACATCGGCACCACGGTATCTAGTTGGTTTATCAACGAGTTGATGTAGGTAGGAGTTTTCATAAAATTAAAAAAACTGCAATTCAAATTGATTGTATACACCAAGAGATGGATTATAATTTGACCAGGATATATTGACAAGGAGTTTGTTGTTTTCCAAAGACGAGTACGGTGATCTATAAATTGCACCTATGTATTTGGTACTTTTAATTTTCAAGTCCAGCCAAAGAGCTTCCATCAGATCAAGATTATAGCATGAATTTATAGAGCAGTTGATTAAAGTATTATCGATATGATCCAATATATAAATAATGAAACCACTACCACGTTTGCCTATTCTATCGTTTCTGAAAATTTTATAGGATGGTAGTGTAATTAGCGAGTCTGATATTTGAAGGTGAAACCATGATTCGGTTCATAATTATAATCATTGCCGGTTGTGATTTGTGATCTATTTGTAGCAGATCAAATTTGCCTAGTACTGAATCAATGTTAGTATATAATATTTTAAAATTTAGTAACTTTAGTATTTGGTTGATCAGTATGCTTAACAATTGTTGGTACGCCATTTTTATATTTTATTGTTAGGTTTTCATCTCCATTTGCTTCTCTTGTAGTTCTGATTTTATCCTACGGTAGTAATCCTGCTGCATTGGTGTTGAGTCCGAACTCATTCTTATGTCCTGTCCTACTTTACGTTTGTTCTTAAGGACCCCCAAAGCGTCAGCTTGAGATGGTAAGATGACTTTAATTGGGCGTGGCTTGCCATTATTTTTTGCAGCCCCAAGGCGAAAAAGCTTTAATGGCAGCTTTTTACCGTATATTTTTTCAATGATTTGTTCGACTCCTTCTTTGTCTATCTGTTCTCGTTCCTTATATGATGCCCCTTCGTGCTCTTTTAAGTCGTATATTATTATGTTGCTTGCCCGTTTCTGTCGTTCGGAAACTTCATTAATGATGATTTCCGAGTTTTCAGATATGCTAGACACGTTGGAACGAGTATTTAGGCTGTTCTTAAGTTCTACAAGTTCATTTCGAAGTACTATTATTTGATCAGATAAGTCCCGAATTAATTGGATACTGTTTATTTTTTCACAATTTTCGCAGTAAAATAATAAACCGGCTACTTGGGTTTTGGATACACAGAAGTTCAGATCTTAATATCGCTGTGCATGTACCATGGAAAATGTTTCTGCAACCATCACGAAATATATTTTTAAAAAACACAACAAAGAAAAATTGTTTATAAAAATTATTAAATAACTGTAGATGTTCCTTTTTCTAAGGAAAAAAAAAAGATAAAAGATAATTCTTTTCCCAAAGGAGGTTTGAACTCAGGATCTTGGCTTGACAGTCAAACACTCAACCACTGTGCTACTGTGTTCGATAGACTTTTTGCAGTTATTCAATGTGATATACAATTTTTACACAAAAACATATAGAAAACCCAAATATGGAGCAAAATTCGGCAAAAAGCGATTGAAAACAAAATCCACACACTTAAATTTTACAGAATAATCACTAATTATTATTTGTTTTCTTATTTACAAAGCAATTGAAAATTTTTCACTTAAAAGTTTAGTTAACACGTCTATATATACTATAGACAACAGCATAATCGACGAGAGGCAATACGGTTTCATGCCAGATAAATCCACAGTCACCAATCTAATCCTAAATCTAAATGCTTGGACAAGGTCCTTTGATGATGCAATTCCACTAGACGTTGTTTATTTAGACTTCGAAAAAGCATTTGATAAAGTGACACACAAACGCCTTCTTATGAAGATGGAACACGTAGGTATAAGAGGCAGGCTTCTATAGTGGATTAAGTCATTCATAGAAGGCAGAAGAGCGCGGGTGAAATTAAATCAAGTGTTTTCGGACCCATGCAAGATAACTAGTGGAGTCCTTAAGGGTCGGTGCTAGGCCCCGTGTTGTTCTTAATATACATAGCAGACTTGTCCCAATCTGTAAACAGTAAAATAAGTTTATTCGCCTACGATACGTTTTTTTGTTCTCCGAATAGTGTCAGTTCTCTTCAAGATGATTTAAACAAAGTTTTTTACTGGACTGAAAATTGTTACTTTCATTGAATAGATCGAAGTGTACAGTGCTGCGTATTGGTAAGAACAATCCAATAGTTAATTAAGTAATTGATGATGTCATGTTAAGAAGTGTATATGAACAGTTAGATTTAGGTGTGACAGTAACTAGTGACCAGTAGCGGACTGGCAAAATTTTCTGGCTCTGGAAAATTGGAATAAATCAGCCTCATAGGGTCAGCAGCCGGCATCGTTGGATCAAGGACCGACCCCCATTGATCCAAAACTTGATCTTATTGAGACCGACCCACCGGGAAATAGCCCGGTGTCCCGGTGGGCCAGTCCGCCACTGCCAGTGACCTAAAGAGGCACTCTCACATTAAAAACATTGTAAAAAAAAACGAATAGCATACTCTACCTAGTGTTAAAAGGTTTAAACATTTAGATTCAAGAATTCTTCTTCAACTCTACAAATCATACATTAGACCCTTGTTAGAGTATGCCTTTCAAATTTGGTCTCCTTATCTTAAGTGGGTTTTACAACAAGTTCTATTTTCATCAATTTTTCAACAATTTTTTAGGGAATTCTAGGTATATTTTTATCTATTAATATATTGCCAACTTTTTAGTTGTAACATATACCATTAAATATATTGTTTGTGTTTCGTTTTCAAATGTGAGAGGACTTCGAACGTTCTAATTTACCATCATCTAGGTTATTTCTTTTGTTATTGTTCACAGCTCGTAAATTTGTGAAGGTTTTTTCAATATTTTCATTCTGATAAATATGTCAACGTGTTTTACAGTTGGCAGTGGCGCAGCCAGGATTTTGTCTTGGGGAGGGCCGAATCAAATTTCGAGGGCACGCGGGCCTCATACGGCCATCAACCTCATTTTACGTGGCCCCTGAAGCGGTAATCAAATCACTTGAGCTTATTTAGAGGAAAATATATTTAAAAATATAAAATATACTCTCTTCCCCTTTTCTGTTTATAAAAAAATGTCAAGAAAGCATTCGGGATATTCACTCGGGAAGTTCCGTCACTGCTTATCATTTTGTATGTAAAATAGACTGCGACCCAAATCAGTTCGACACCCCTGCTGTTGGATATTGATGATTATAGCAAATAATAATTCCATTATTTGTTGATAAAAAAATGTAATTGTTAAACCATGTATCAAAAACTTTCACTTGATTTTTTCTTCGATAAATACATATTTATTTATATTTTTCGTGGGATATATTTTTGAAGTCTCAATATTTCTCTTACTTATAATATTACTATTCAGTTCTCTAAATCAGCCGCATGGCCACAATTTGTACCGAACGAACAGACTCACGTGACGGAATAAGGATTTCTTGATTATATCTACGAATTTCAACACTAATCATAATAAAATATAGCTTATTATTATTGCAAAATACATAAGTTATTTTGCTGTACGATTATGATAAATTTGTTAAATTTTCATTTCATTGGACCTTAAGAGGGAGCTTGTGCCCCCCCCCCCTCTGAATACGCCACTGTTGTTCAGTACAACTTATATCAGTCCTTTTTGTGTGTAAAACATCATAATTTCAAAAATACCTAAGATATTGATATTCACATTTATCTACAAAATACCGATTTTAAGAGCGCTATTGTCTCCAAAACTACTCTCTTTATTATATTTCTACTATTTCTACTCTATTTCACGTTTGGGGTGTCATTTTAAAATTACATTCTGAAGGTTATACCGAAGTCAGATTTCCACTTTATCTTATCTGAATCCAGTAATTAGTTGTTTAAAACAGTTTTATCATTTGACTGGGAGAATATTTTAGTCGATGTGTCAGGGAGAAAAAGGATCAACGCTCCCCTTCATATAATTCATTAGAGCATATTTGGAAAGTGATATATTTTCACTTGAACAATACTTATGGCACTTTATCAAGAGTAGGTAATCTTAAAAAAAAATGTTTATTAACAAGAAAAAAAAAATGCCAATATTGTTTTTGTTTTCAAGGTTAGCAATAAATTTTTCAATTAATTGACAAAAAACTTGATCAATTTATTGATCAATTAATTGAACTGTGTAAAACCAACTTTATAGTCTATCTCAGAAAGAGCGATAGTAATAAATCTTTTTGTCAGGCAGTTACCAGTGGCGTGCACATTTTAAACACGTTTAAATTGGTTTTGTGTATTTCTATATTACCATTTATCATTTTATTAAACGCACGCGTGTGACCATATTTATCATATCATGAAACGCTCGCCTGTGACCATATTTTTCTTCAAAATTTTAGGGTAAATTTTTTATGATCTATTGTGTTTAACCCTAGTTCGTATTCCCATATAAGATGTGCGGCACACTCGGTTGTTTCTTAACAATATTTCGTTTCGAACTATTCATATTTTGTGTGCCACTTCTGTGTGAGAAAGCAATAACTTTTTACAAATAATACATTTTATTACTATCGCTCTTTCTGAGATAGACTATAGAAAGGATATAGACTGGTTAGAACTGGTAGCCTCTAGGCTACCTGTATAATGTAAAAATCTATCGTATGAAAATAGGCTTAAGCTACTTAATTTAACAACCCTTGAACAAAGGCGTACTAGAGGCGACCTTATTGAGCTATTCAAAATTATAAACGGCTATTATGATTGTACATACCTAACTAATTTGTATAATTTTAATATAAATGGACACTTAAGAGGTCACAACAAAAAAATAATCAAAGATAAATTTAAAACACAAATCAGACAAAACTTCTTTAGTACTAGAGACGTAAATATGTGGAATGCACTACCTGACTCAATTGTCAACGCATTAAATCTAAACTTAAACTCCATTCACAATAAATATGAGATGACGTCACACTTGGTTAATTTAAGTACCAACGTTATGATATGTTTTAATCAACATCAATCCATAACTCAGTTAGTACATTTATTTATTTAATGTTGGTAAATTTTTTCAATGTTGTCAGTTTGTATGTAATTGGATTGTTCAATCGTTATTTGTCAGGTTGACATTTAAGTGCTTATTTAGTGAGGTTATATTTTATTTTTTTTTTTTACTGTAATAAAAATGCCCAAAGCTCTTAGTAGCCGTGCTCAAAGGATGGTTTCGTCTCTTATTAATTATTTTGAAAGATAATTAATTTGATTTTAGGAGAGCATGTTACTGTCGACACTATTAATATAAAATTAGATGAAAGGGGTACCTTAGTAAACTTCCTATGGGTTTTTAAAACTCATAAAAGAGTAGTAGATATCAAATTTTAGCTTGACCGTAGCAATAGTTTTCGAGATATTGGTCGAGTTAATTTTTAAAAACTGCAATGGTACCTTAGTAAACTACCATTTCTTACAGAGCGATTGAGACCAAAATTGTAGGGTTTTTTAAGACTCATAAAAGAGTATTAGATATCAAATTTTAGCTTGATCGAAGCAATAGTTTTCGAAATATTGGTTGAGTTAATTTTTAAAAATTGCAATGGTACCTTAGTAAACTACCATTTCTAACAGAGCGATTGAAACCAAAATTTACGTGTTTTTTAAAACTCATAAAAGAGTCGTAGATATAAAATTTTAGCTTGATCGTAGGAATAATTTTCGAGATATTGGTAGAGTAATTTTTTTTAAATTGTAATGGTACCTTAGTAAACTACCATTTCTAACAGAGCGTTTGAGTCCAAAATTTAAGAGTTTTTTAAAACTCATAAAAGAGTATTAGATATAAAATTTTAGCTTGATCGTAGTAATAGTTTTCGAGATATTGCTAGAGTCAATTTTCAAAAATTGCAATGGTACCTTAGTAAACTACCATTTCTAACAGAGCGTTTGAGTCCAAAATTTAAGGGTTTTTTGAAACTCATAAAAGAGTATTAGATATAAAATTTTAGCTTGATCGTAGCAATAGTTTTCGAGATATTGGTAGAATTAATTTTTTAAAACTGCAATGGTACCTTAGTAAACTACCATTTCTTACAGAGCGATTCAGACCAAACTTTAAGGGTTTTTTAAAACTCACAAAAGAGTAATAGATATCAAATATGATGGGTGATATTTCTATAACGTACTTTTATCTGTATATTGTGTTTGTATATTTTAAAAGGTTTTATAATTTGTAATGTAAGTGAACAAAAACAATATTTAATTTTGTATCTTGGTCGATAAACAAATATTATATATGATTAATAAAATATGTTCTATTTACATTTGTTACGTTGTTTTTTTTTTGTAATTTTAACGTACAGGTCTGTTACGTAGAACGGTTTATTATCATCAGATGCAAACGAAAAGTAATTTTAGCACACTCATGACATTTACACTTGCAGCTAGCGGCAATAAACTGTTTGACTAGAAATAATATTTGAATATTCATTATTCGAAACAAAATTGTATCTAGCATCTGATATTCAAAAATTTCTATTCGAATAATAAAAAATTTGACTCTTTATCATTGCTTTCCGATATCATTTAGTGAGTTCAGGAAGCAAGCTTGGAGCGTTCGAGAAAAGGTCTAAACGCGTTTGCTTCCCGAACCCGCTGTGTCAATGTGACACCAGGCGAAAAATTAAAGTAAATATTATAAAAAGTATTAAAAGAACACGACACATTTCTAAAAACAAATATTTCTGATGATTCTTATACACTGGTTTTTATTTATTTTTTAAATACTACATTACACACTTAATATAATATAAACCATAAATTTCGCGACAAATCGGTTAGAAAGAACTGCTGTGCATCATAATTTATATTAATTCCTTTCCTCCATAGGAAATATAGGTTTTCAATATATTTTTAGAAGTTGTTCGATATAACCTATAAACGATATAAACTTTTTTTGACAGTTTACGAATTGGCAACAAGGTGAGTTTTTCAACTGTGACGTCATTTCAAAGTTACGGTAAATGGACTTTATTTAAAAATGATCTGG
The DNA here is from genome assembly GCA_963971575.1 of Liopterus haemorrhoidalis. Lineage (NCBI taxonomy): Eukaryota > Metazoa > Arthropoda > Insecta > Coleoptera > Dytiscidae > Liopterus > Liopterus haemorrhoidalis. Next base: position 33,657,426 of record OZ020614.1, on the reverse strand, counting down.
ATAAATTCCTTACAACGGTGTAGCGCTTTATGTCTTTAAATTGATTTATTGGCTTACGTTTTTTCAATTTACTAGCATCAATAAATATGTATTAGTTTGTAATAATTCTTATAATATTATTGTAATATTTTTTTTCCTGCTATGTATCGTATTACTATTTGTGTAAAACGGGACTTATCAACGAAAGTTGCCTTTCCCATTATTGTATAATAATAATAAAATATTTCGGCAAGACGGCAAGTGTTATAAATTATAAGATAAGGCGAGCAACGTCGCTACTGACCACCCTGGTAGTAATAACAATAACATGCCACATCAGTTCGAATATTTATTCAGGTTCTATTCATCCAATAATCTTAATTAATATTAGGTTTTATTCAGTTTTTGAAGAATTTAGTCGTATATTCCACTAATTATTACTAAATGTTGTTGTAATTTGTGGTATAAGTAAAAAAATATTTCTGTATCGATTTTGACATAGTAAAAATAAAAAGTTGTGTAAATACACAAGGAATTTACTCAATAGTGTAATAAGTAGAGAGCAGAATTTGTAAGGTGGACTGGAATAAAAGTGATAAAAGAGACAAATAATCAAATATAATTTGCCGCATTTATTGTATTTATTATAATCGACCTAACAAATTCCGCTTCCTGGTAATAATAGCTGGAGTAAAGCTGAATCCTGTACTTTTGATGGTTCTTGTAACAGTTTTATTTAATATGCCAGTAAATCCAAAAGTGACATAATTACCGCTTGGAAAACAATTGTGGTAATGTTGACAATATTCAAGTGATGAGTAGATCAGATTTTGAGTTCACAACAAGTAGGTAATGTTATCGAAAAATGTATGCAACCGAATAGACACCTGGTTAAAAAATAAACCCTTCTGACAAAGGGCATTTTAAGAAAAGAAATTTGCAGCTGTAGTTTAGAGCGCTGTAACTGATAACAATTTTCATTATTTAGCTAAAAGAAAATAAAATAGGGGCCTACATTTTTTTGCCTAGGAGTCCCAGGTATTGTAGTTATTGTAGTAGATATTGTATTATAACAAATACTCTTTCCAAAGAATACAGTAGCCTAGAAACAGACAGGGAACTTTAAACATTGAATTACCCGAAAGTTCTAGAAATGTATAGAACATTTTAAGGTCCGTTATAAGATCCGCGACCTACGACCGAAGAAGCAATATTAGTCAGGCATAAGGTGACCAGATTTTAATATTGGTGAAGCGGGACACCATTGAAGGGGAGAGGGGTAGTCTTGTTTAAAAAAATTTGGTCTAGACTCTAGACCAAATTTTAACATTGGTGAAGCGGGACACCATTGACGGGGGGACGCCTTGTTTACAAAAATGTGGTCTAGAGCAACAAAAATTTATTATCGTAGAACGCAAAAATTGTATTGTAATTTATTTTTTTAAATTTCATATTAAACATATATAAAATTTACAAATATAATAAATAAATATATTTGTATATAATATGTATAGTTTTATAAACTTTAAAAACCCTTGATTCTTTCGCATATGTCTCATTTGATTATTTTAATTGTAATCCTATATTTCTTTCTAAATAATAATGCTACTAACTTGTATTACTTTTCCTCTGAATTTGCCTCCAGTGTCAATTTATTATCCTTTTTTTATTATTATTTTATTATGCTACGTCATAACCAACAGTCGAGACTCTGTGAATGCGGCGACGGATGAGAGCTCTGCGCCTGTAATGTAACATGCAAAATGGTCGCTCTTTGGACAGTCTGGGAACACGTGCTGCTTCGTCGCTGTAGCTGCGCCTACGCGCCCCAAACCATTTGTTGGCGCGTATTCTTTCCAAAAATAGGGACTTTTTAAAACGCCGCGGGACGCGGGACAAATTGTTAAAAATCGGGACTGTCCCGCCAAAAGCGGGATGTCTGGTCACCTTAGTCAGGCAGTGAAGCTCAGCAAATCTTTAAGAACAATTATTCGAGGCAATCTTATTCAAGCAGTTGATTATTCAGGCATTTACATGCATACAGTTTCAGCGTAGAGTTAGACAAGCGACTGAATTCAAGTGGAGATACTAAGATAGTGGAATTCAGTACTAGTGTTGGGCGCGTGAATAAAATTTTGTCACGATCACGCACGCTCACGAAGTCAGATTCACAATAACACGCACGCACACGAAATCATAAATTTAAAATTTCACATGACACACGCGTGAATAGGGTCACGCGTGAATTTTTTCACATTAGAATGGCCAACCCACGGCTCTCCCAACATTTTGTTAATAAGGAACCAGTGTTATGTAGGAATATAAAAGAATTATATTTCTTTCATTTTCCTCTCTCCGCGTTATCGGAAAATTGAAGATACACCAGAAGGCGAATAGAACATACATACCAACACTTCCAAAATGTATTATATGATGATGTTTAGAAATAATTAAACAAATTAATTTATCACATTTATGACCAATAAATAACAAGAAAAGATCTATAAGATCAACAAATTTAAAAAAATTAATTCTTATTAATAAAACTAAATTCTTAAATTCATCCTATTATTAAAAGATGATAGTTATTTGACGATTTCAAGAAATTTAAGATATTTTTGTTTTTTTTTTTTTAAATTTGATATGAGCTTCATATGTTTTTAAATGTGGCAAATTACCATGGTTAATTTTTACTAATATTTCAAAAAGTGCAAAATAAGACGACATATTACAAAATTATTTTTAAATTAATAAACTGGCAATAAATCCAAAGAAATTGTCGTATCTATGACTGATTATACGACTGTTATATAAAATTCACTATATTTAACTATATAAGTAAGCGTAAAATAGGTCTTTATAGGAAGAGTAAAAAGTAAAAATACGTTCTATCAAACCAGACTTTCGTACGATAAATACATACATAGTTCTAAGCATTTATATTTTTATGGAAATATTTATATAACATAAAAAAAATTAGGCACCCTGGGAGTAATAAAAACAGGTGTCAAACTGGTGTTACACTGGAAAAAATTACACAGGATAAAATTATACAGAAAAAATTACACAAGGAAGAAATTACCCGTAGAAAAAAATTACATGTGTAAAAATTACACAAGGCCGAAATTCCACATAGAAAAAATCTTACATCGGATTGTATAAAATTTGTAGCCTGCGTTGGAAAAATTCATTATTTTGTAACTCTTCAGGTAACCGAAAGGTTCTAGGGGATGTAGTGAAGTTGCTGATCTGTTCTCTGATTTAAAAAAATATAATGAACCAATGGAGCAAACTCTTCTTTATTTCGAACGTACATACTATGTTCGGGGTCGACAACTCAGAAACGGCTCTTACAAACAGCCACTATTAAGCCACTAAAGGAATACAAATTGTATCGAAGAATGGCACTACGGCCTTCACTCACTTTTTCAGTGTTTCCACTTAACTGTTAGTAAAATACAATGACGATAACAGATCATTAAATTTTAAAATTATTAGTTACTTAATCCTGAAGTTCTACCTTGCGGTGTAATGCTATAGTCGAGTTACTTATTTTCTGGTGTTGTTCTCCATACTTCTTTCCATCGTGTTCTGTTCTTTGTATATTATCTTATCTCCTCTTACTTTACGCCTCTCTTCGTTGCAGCTTATTTTGTTTCTTGGTGCCAGGTTTTTCTCGGTCTTCCTGGTCTAACTTTCTTCACTGTTCTTGCTTCATAAACTCTTTTTACTATTTTGTCGTCACTCATTATTAAAAATTATTAATGACTTATTTTTCTGATTTTTGTCTCGGCATATTCCTTAATAACTTCATCATAGTTCAATGACTTCGTTAAATCACTTTCCACTGATAAACTCATCAAGTCCGCTAATCTCTCATTATTAATTTTATTTCTTTGTTTATTTTTAAAGTAACTCATTCTTGAGAATGATCTTTCTGCTTCACAATTAGTAATAGGTATCGTAAGGAAATTTTTTAATAATGTATATAAAATTGGAAAAGTATCAGTTAATTGTTTATCGTAAATAATTTTTAAAATTTGTGCACAATTCACTGAGAACTGAGATAGTCAAAATAATGCAATTTAAGTAACAATTTTTGTTCAAGCTGTACCTTTGGGCTGGTGGGGGTTGTGTTTAGCAAAAAACATATTAGAATAATTTTAACTAATGGTTTAGTTACTGATCGTTCCTTGAGGTGATAAGTGATAAAAATTAATCACGTTTTAATGTTGGATATTAATTTTTTATTATCTGGCGCTTCACTTATGTTGATTTTTAATAAATATTAGTAAATTTGTGTTTTTGATTTTTTTGTGTTGTTTTTGAAAGTAATATTTTTGTTTTGATCTTTTCAAGCGGAACTGAAACTACGCGTTATATGTGAGTACTAATACTCATTTTAAATGCGTACTTTTAATACGCGTTATGTGTGAGTAACCTAACCTAACATATTAAATTTTCTGTCATATAAGCTCTTTAAAACTAAACAACCAAATAATAGTACAATATTAACGTTTATTAGACAATTAAAAATTAAAAAAAAAAGTGCCAAAGTATCTGCTGATTAATAAGTGAATTTAAAGTTAAGTAAAAGTGAAAAATAATAATAATAAAGTGAAATGTAGCATTGAGATGCTGCTGAAGCCAGAATTTATTTTTGCATAGTTTTTGTTTAAGAAGGTTCGGAAGCCTCAAAGTTAGTTATACAAATATGCAGTTTTAATTTAAATGCGATATAATAATAGAACATGTGATGATTGCATTATTTTAGGAATAAATGCGCTCAGATTAATTCAGGTACCTTCTAGATATGTTTAAAGATTTAACATTGATTCTATTATACGACATAATTACCGAGACAATTACATTATATTTTATATACTAAAATAATACGTTTCAAAATGTAACTAAGGAGAAAATCATAATTTTTATCTTCTATTATTCGTAGAAATTGTTTAGAATAATTTATTGAATTTTAGATGATAACTAAGTTCATACTTATACTTAATCATTATGATTATTTTAGTTGTAATATCTGAAAGGTTTGAAATTTTTTTAAACAAATATATTCAAGAAATAATAATAATCGCATTTTATTATTTACAGAAAAATATGAAGCTTCATAAATTCTGGAAAAGGATTGTATTGAAAATTGGCATAAAAGTGTATAAATTATTGATTATAATAATTTAAAAACTATTTTTCTGATGTTCAATCATCATTTTTACTTTTCCTGAATTTTAAAGCTTTATTGTGACGTCACTCAAGAAAAGAGTTTTATACCTATGTACGCACTATAAGTGCGTATTACTACCCTCTCTTCCTTTCCACTACCTATTTAAAACGCGTACTAGTACTCACTTTAAGTGAGTACTAGTACTCATTTAAAGTGCGTACAAAAGTACTCACTTGTACGTGAGTAAAAACGAGGACAAGCAATGTACGCACTTTAAATGAGTACTAGTACTCACTTGAGATTTGCAGTGTACTGACAAAATAAATAGCTATTACCTATGAAGGTAATTCTAAGGGTAATGATAACCTTAGAATTATTTTGAAACTAGTCTTAATTTTAAGGCAAATAATTTGATTTAAAAAATTACAGTGAAAATAGCTATATTCCATAAAGAAAATGAAGGAAACTCTAGGAACGGATGTAGTTACGTCCAACAAGTATACGTCGATTTTAAAAGGAAGTTATTACATAACAAGAAATCACTTAACGGTATGTATAACCACCACAGATTATAAATTTCTTATACAAAACTAACAGTCTGAAATAATATTAGTAATAATTTACAGGTGTATCAAAATAGAGGGAACAAGATTTTACTAAAAAACGTGATATGTGAGTAAGTTGGGAAAAAAATTGATAACCAAAGTTTACCCAAAGCATCGAATGGTAGAACTGAAATTTTCCGGAATAATCCGGAAGTACCAGATATCAAGGACATCTTTGATTTTTTAAATGGGAACGTTTATCGTGTTAGATATGTTTGGATAAATCTTTTAAAAAGAAACAACTTTTACAAATACTTTTTTTTAAATCATTTATCATTTATGGTTTATGAAAAATTGTATTCTCTATAACAACTTGAAAGTAAGTATTTTTAAAATACTTACACATTCAAAAGTAAACATGGGTGGTTACAGTAGAAGCTTATCAGTCGCGCGAATAGCTGGTTATCGCTAGAAGTTCAAACGGTTTTGTTTTCTTCGCGCGACCTACGCGTTCATACAATTTTAATTTGTTTTTGTGAATTTGTTAATGAAAAATGGATATTAAAAAATTTATAAGTTTAGAACCCTCGTCGAAAAATTTTACACTTGATAATGGAATTCCACTTGGTACACATGTTCTTTACGGAAATTAAATCAATTTTATCCACAGCACCTATATTGAGAACCGCTGCAGATACAAGATGGCGACAAAATTAGAACACCAAGTACTATAACTATAAGTAATTCCAGTAGAACTCACAATAGAACAAAACAGCTAGAAACGTATTTATAGAATGAAACAATTTACTGCGTTGAACGCAAATGTGTGTCAATTGGTTTATAAGATGGCGTCTATAATGCAATTAGTTAATTTATTATAATACCATTTTTTTACAACTAAAAATATCAATTCACATTTTGTATAAGAAACCTGTAAGAACTAAAAATATACTTTGAGATAGATAAATTTTCTCTACAAATTTGGATGTACCTATAGATTGTTACTGATTTTATTTCAGATTGCTAGTTTTTTTATAAGAAACTAGTGAGAACTATACCCTTGTACAATCCTTGTAATATACCTCCTCTTCAAGCATGATGCCAGCTTCTACAAGTTGTACACTAAATTTTACGGTGCTAAGGAATTGTTACAGCCATAAACATCCATGAACTAAAAAAATTGATGTGAAGTGTGAATTTTCACATATTTCAGGGTTTCACAGGTATATAATAAGTGAAGGCGGCATGCTGAGTGTGTAGGACAAATTTTGCTTTGTAGTAAACCCTGAATTTTCAAACATTTGTATGACAAAAACCAAGTCGATATCTGAATGGTCCTAAGAGATATTGAGAAATCCCTGAAATCATATTTCACCCCCGTTTTAACCCCTTAGAGGTCGACTTTCGGAAATCTCTTCTTTTACCGAACTTTAAAAAACTGTCAAAAGTATTTCAAGATATTTCATAAAGACACCTATATGCCAAAAAGGAATTTTATAACTCAACAAACACAGGAAATACGACGGGATGTATAATTCAACCCAATTGTAGATTCACCCCTTTAGGGGTTGATTAGGACAAAATACTGAAACAAGTTTTTCGGCATTTGTATGGGTAATCTTTGTAAGTAAAAACCAAGTCGATATCTTATTAATCCTAAGAGATATTAAGGAATTACTTAAATCACATTTCACCCCTTTTCACCCTTAAAGGAAGATATTTTAAAAAACCTATCAAAACTATTTCAAGATATTTTAAAAAGGCGCCTATGTGCCGAAAAGGAATGTTATAACTCAACAAACACAGGAAATACGACGGGATGTATACACCCCGATTGTAGATTCCCCGTTTAGGGGTTGATTAGGACAAAATCCTGAAATATATTTTTTGGCATTTGCATGGGTAATCTTTATAAGCAAAAACCAAGACGATATCTTATTGGTCCTAAGAGATATTAAGTAATCCTTGAAATCAAATTTCACCCCTTTGCAGCCTTCAGGAGTGATATTTTAAAAAACTGTCAAAACAAATCGATACCCCATCGGCCCTAAGAAATTTTAGGAATCCGTGAAATCGCATTTCACCCCTTTTCAACACTAAGGGCCAATTTCTCAATATCAGTTTAAACTAGAAGTAAAGGTTAAACTAAAGATTATCACATGATTGTATTTCTCAATCTCCAGTTGGAGCTGAACCTCTGGTAATCTTAAGATAAACTTAACCGTCAGGTACCGTTTATGTCCCGATTATATTACTAGCTCAATTTAAAATAAATAAAATCTGTATAAATCATTAGTTTTAAAAGTAATTTGGTTCCATATTATTAGTAAAATAACAGTATTTTGTGAAAAACAGGTAAATACATCTTGGAACAACAATTTTTACTTTTGTAACCTAAACTTTATTACTGCCGACAACATTGTAAAAGTCGCTATTTCACTCCAAATAAAGTTTAGTTTTTGGAAAATAAAATTAAGTGTCTCATTATAAATCTTACCGTTCCGCAAATAATATATCTGCCCCCATGGTTTCATGATAAATTAGTTTCTACTATTTGTAAATAAGGTGGAAATAGGTTAAGTTGTTTACAAATTTGACGTACATGACAGCTAAATGCGCATGCCCGACGGTGCGGTCAGCGCTCAGAGTTTAGGTAAGACGTACGTTTAGGTAATACGCGCATGCCCCAAGAATAATCTAAAGATTACGGAACCAATAGATTTATTTGTATTCAGAAATGTTCCAATTCTTGGGTTTAATGATTAGTTTAACTGGAAGGTATAGATTATCTAACAGTAAGATTAAACCAATATTGAGAAATCGGGCCTTAGGGGTTGAACTTCGAAAAATCCCTTTTTAGTGGATGTTTACGTCATGGAGGGAATATACTCTCCAAATTTTAAGTTTCTAGGTACAGGGGTTCGGGCTGGGCGGTGATGAGTGAGACAGTCAGTCAGTCAGTCAGGACATTTGTTTTTATATATGGAGGCTTCAGAAGCCAAACAGTGTAAGTCAAATTTTTCCAGAAAATGACTTATGTAATTCAAGAACCTCTTTGTTGTTAAAACTTTCAGTTGACAAAGCAATCTTGTACTTAAGTTTATTTGTACGTTATCTATCAATAAAAATATCCTTCTGTATCCTAAACAAGCAATGGTATTTTTTACTTTAAAACTTAATTATCTCATTTTCAATGTTTATTGACTTATTAGCTTCTGAACCCTCCATATATAGATTAAAAACTGCATTTAACAGAGAGGAATAAATTCTTGTTTCTTATTCATTTTTGCTGTTCAATAAATGATAAAATCGAAAAGTATATGGAATAAAAAAGATTTGTTTACTTATAAGTTTATTAAGTCAATAAAAAGGGAGATATTTCAAAAGTTTAGATTCTGGGTCTCCCCCCATAATTCTCCAAATGGTAAGAGAAAGAATAAGAGTCACTCAGCTTTTTGGACAATACGTATATTTTAGAAACACGTTTTTTTAGAAACGTTTCGCTAGACCATTGTTAGCTTCCTCAGGTGCTATAAACAATAACCTTAGTAAACTAAAACATCTGTTGTAATATTACCTATTCTAGTGTTACGTTAAACTAACATCATAAACATCATCCATCACAGAAGATAGGGCGGTTGCAATGACTAACCATTAGATATAATGGATTGACAATCTTAGCAGATAGGAAATAGGAAAACAAGAATAGTTTAAAATTGGTTTAACGGAATGTTACATGAATTTAAATTACAAAAAACCAAAATCTATGGTCCAACATCTGAGGATAACAGAAATATCCAAAAATAAAAATACAATACAATAAGTAATTACAATATTATGACACCACGTAGTTCTACACTCCCTAGAGTCTGTTACGCACAAACCCCAGAGATTGAAGCACTACCTGCTGTACAACAGATTTCAACCATTAAATTCTAATAAAACAAGTTAAAATCCCAATTAAGAGTAAATTAAGAACTAAACAGTGCGAACTAAAGAATGCAATTCCACGATGGAAAATCATACAAATCAGCGTACTACCCTCCCAAAATCAATGGTATGCTCAAGGATAATGAGAGAACAGTACACCAAATTGTATATCAAAACCATCGAAAAAATCACACTATCACGCGATAGTAATAAATCTTTTTGTAAGGCAGTTACCAGTGGCGTGCACATTTTAAACACGTTTAAATTGGTTTTGTGTATTTCTATATTACTATTTATCATTTTATTAAACGCACGCCTGTGACCATATTTTACTTCAAAATTTTAGGGTAAAATTTTTATGATCTATTGTATAACCCTAGTTCGTATTCCCATATAAGATGTGCGGCACACTCGGTTGTTTTTTAACAATATTTCGTTTCAAACTATTCATATTTTGTGTGCCGCTTCTGTGTGAAAAACAATAACTTTTTACAAATAATAAAATTTATTACTATCGCTTTTTCTGAGATAGACTATAATAAGTCACACTCAAGGATAATGAGAGAACAGTACACCAAACTGTATATCAAGACCACCGAAACCTTCACACCAATGAAGTCCCACCGTCCGTCCCCAAACTGACCCCTGTCACAAAATTAAATAAAATTTTGAGAGATTCCACAAAACAAGGGGAAAGGATAGATGGAAACTGTTACATCAATTTGAGAGTCACCACAATTCTTTCTCTTACCATTTAATTATTTGGACGTAAAACATTTTCCATTAATTCCCCAAATACAAACTAAATGAAAAAATGCATATAAAATGGAAGAAGAACAAAGAAATGATGAGTGCGGAATGCAAGGAAGAAAGATGAGCGAGAGAACTGGAAGTAAGAAAGAAGGAGATCGGAGAGGGAAGCCGGAATGAGTATATGAAGAAAGATGGGGTAAAATTTTTATGATCTATTGTATAACCCTAGTTCGTATTCCGATATAAGATGTGCGGCACACTCGGTTGTTTTTTAACAATATTTCGTTTCAAACTATTCATATTTTGTGTGCCGCTTCTGTGTGAAAAAACAATAACTTTTTACAAATAATAAAATTTATTACTATCGCTTTTTCTGAGATAGACTATAATAAGTCACACTGCCCGTCCCCTAAAAACAAATAAGAGTAAATTTAAGAACTAAACAGTGCGATCTACAGAATACAATTCCGCGCTGGAAAATCATACAAATTAGCGTACTACCCCCTCTAAATCTATGGTACGCTCAAGGATAATGAGAGAACAGTACACCAAACTGTATATCAAGACCACCGAAACATTCACACCAATGAAGTCCCACCGTCCGTCCCCAAACTGACCCCTGTCACAAAATTAAATAAAATTTTGAGAGATTCCACAAAACAAGGGGAAAGGATAGATGGAAACTGTTACATCAATTTGAGAGTCACCACAATTCTTTCTCTTACCATTTAATTATTTGGACGTAAAACATTTTCCATTAATTCCCCAAATACAAACTAACTGAAACTAAATGAAAAAATGCATATAAAATGGAAGAAGAACAAAGAAATGATGAGTGCGGAATGCAAGGAAGAAAGATGAGCGAGAGAACTGGAAGTAAGAAAGAAGGAGATCGGAGAGGGAAGCCGGAATGAGTATATGAAGAAAGATGGGAGCATTGGAAGAAGAAAAAAGAAATGAGATTAAAAAAATATTGTAAATTATTCATATTGTACGTTATTTTTATTGTTTTTTTTAAATTTTTTTTGAAATGGTTAATGCCCTAGACGCCGCAAGGCCTAGGGAAAATAAAGAATATATATGGTTGCTATTATTTTCCAGTTATATCCTTTAAAAAATTGTAAGTATTAATATCCTTGCTAACAAGTATTAAAAAAGTAATGAGAAAATCCAGTTTATTGCAAAAACCACCTATATGCAAGTTGGAAAACATTTTTTTAAAGCCTGAAGAAGCATAATGGCTTTGATAACTCCAAAATAGTGTTTAAAAAGTGAATTTTTATTTAAATGTTTTACTTTTACTATCTAAAAAAATGTCTTAGCGAAGCTGGATAGTTTTTTTTTTGGTTTTCTCAAAACACGGTTTCTACTGCAAATAGGTGATCTCTGAAATAAACGATTCAATTAATGTCAAATATACATCACAGAACTACAGAAATTCTTTATTGAAAAGATTTTTTTAATGATTATAGTCATATGTCCAAGCATCGATTAAAATCACATGACGCCATTTTTTTATAAACAGTTTTACACAAAACTTTAAAGTTAAAAAGTTTTAATTTTGTTTGTATCTTTAACGGTTGTTCCATATAATATCAAAAGGATATTTTTTTGTCTCTTTGCAGTGTCCATTTCAGCAATTTTTAAATGGAACCAGTATTGATTTTTTTTATATTTAGTCAGCAAACTTAGGGGAGTAATTGCGAAACTATCAAAATGGCGCCCACACTATGAGTAACAGTGTGGACTGATCATAAAAAAATACACAGTAAAACATGGCTTCCATTTTATAAAAATAAAATTAGACATCAACCTTTTGCCAGTTATTTAATAAGATTTTGGAAATGTTGACAAAACACCATTCTTTGGAAGATGACAAAGGTTTTCTAAAATTACCTGGAATTTGTTTTTTAAATGTCGGTTTTTGTATTTTCTCGCCATTTTAATTGATTTTTGGTTAGGTGTGGTTTCCGTAATTAGGGCCGGCAGGAGGCAGGTTCAAAGTATTTCCCGGAACCCAGCCTCGCGGATTTAGCGGCTTGAGGGTTTTTAGATTTTTTTTTTCTCATCCCTTTGGTCTGACTTTTGGATCACTTAATTTTGAATAGTTTTTTTACCGACCATCACATATATATTCCGTATGTCCTTTTTCAACTTGCAACATAGAGTTTTCCCTTGTTAAGTTTTACATTGCATTTTCTACCTCTACTATAAGTTTTAGACAAAAACTTTATTAATAAAAATTGTTCAGTATTTTAGTCCCAAGATATTCAGAGCAATTCTGTAACTTAGTTACTATAATAATAGTAACTAAATCTGTCTCTATGAGCAAGGTCAGTTACTATCATGAATGGAAGTCATTATACTTTTTATAATATTTTATCTTGTAGTAACGTTACTACAGAGTAAGTTTTTACAGAATTGATCTGAATGTGTCTAGATTTGAATAAAAAAATCCCAATTTGTTTGAAAAAAGGTACCCAATATTTTTTGGATTTATATCTGAAAATAACAGTTGCCATGGACAAATGAAAAACAAACGTCAAACAAAGTCTACTTTCAGGCTAAACATAGATTTACAAAATGAAATAATATTACATTTTAAATTTTCAAATAAATTTTCATTATTAGCTGAACAAAAACCTATCTACTGTAGAAATTTCTGTTTACATTTACAATAGTCCGCGGATGAATATTATTACAAATATTAATTATTTGTTGTTTTAAATCGTCTGTGGAGTCGATGTTATTGAAATTATATATTTTATTTTTTATGAAGTGCCACAAGAAAAAATCACAAGGATTTAAATCTGGTGACCTTGACGGCCAAAGTATTTCACCTCCTCTATTTCCTCCCTGGAAAATTTTCTGCGGATACTCTTGGGCCGAGAGAGTTGAAATTTAGCATGCATATACACTTTAGCCCACGTATAGGAAAGATACTAGGTCTTAAAAAAACGACATCGCTTGAAAAATACATGCAACTATGTATTTACTATTTCCCCGAGGGGTTAAATAAAAATCTGAGTAATGCACATTGGTGAGAACCGGAGTAGTACTGGAATTTTTGATCAAATTATTTTTAATTAATTCTTTAACCATTTGAAGAATTTTCCACGTCAGTATCTACATAATATATTTTTAGGAAGTATATCTAATATTAATTTATTAATACATTTCTATTTCAATTTAATGTTTAGAGTTATTTTTCTCATATTTAACATTAATTCATCGATTTTTTAATGGAGCGTCCATCGGCGCCATTTTATTTCTGTAGCAACAAAATTAAATTTAACTTCTTTTAATATAATTTTGCTGAAAACGCAATGAGTACGGTTTTCTGGACGGAGAAGGGACTGAGACAAGGATGTTCGCTACGCCCGATACTGTTCTCGGTCTATATGTCGGATCTGGAAGATGTGCTAAAAAGATGGCAGACAGGTGGTATAAAAGTGGACAGCATGAAAATATGGTCCCTGGCGTACGCTGACGACATTGTATTGTTGGCAAAAAGCGCAGCGGAATTAAGGGAAATGCTGCTGAGGTTTAAAAGATATTTAGAGAAGAAAAACATGCGACTTAGCCCAGAAAAATCAAAAGTAGTAGAGTTCAGAAAAGGAAGCGGCAGAGAGAAGAAAGAACTGTGGAAATGGGGAGACCAAGAACTTGGACAGGTGAAGGAAATCAAATATTTGGGGTACATATTTCAAAAAAATAACGGTAATATCAAACACATAAAGGACAGACAAAAAAGGCAAGGAACGCGATGGGACAGATCTGGAGCATAGGAGAGAGGGAATTCAGGACGAATTTTAACAAAAAAATGTTCCTTTATGACAGATTGATAAAGACAATTCTAATGTACGGGTGTGAGATATGGGGGTGGAGCGAATACGAAGACATAGAAAGAACACAAGAGACTTACATCAAATGGACGCTACAGCTAGACAGACAGACTTCCGGCTATGTAGTGCTAGCAGAAACAAAACGGGACAAAATCAGAGTCAACACCGGGGCCAGAGCAGCAAAATTCGAGCATAAGATCAGAGTAAGCTGCAACGAAATTCTGAGAGAATGCAGGAAGGAAAAGGAAAAGAACACGAAAACAACTTGGGGGACAGAGAGAAGAAAGTACTATGAAAGAAATGGATATGGCCTGGAGGAAGTAAGGAGAATGCAGGAAGAAGGCGAGGATTACCTGCAAAGGATGGTGGACAGAGACACAGAAGTACAGGACCAAGAAATACAGAACAGAATAGACAAATCAAGATACAATGAAGACTACCAGAAGATAAAAGAAGAAACATTACCAAGATACTTGAGAGATAATAACAGAAACCAGAAGACGATTGCCAGATTCAGAGGCGGGAACGAGGCGGCAGCCAATCAATTTTGGAGGGATGAAGAAGAGAAGAAGTGCCGGACATGTAGAGAAGAACCTGAAACCATGAACCACTTAAGATGCTGTCCAGAAATAGGGGAAGAGCCAGCAGGGCTGGAAAAAATCTTGGAGGAGGCAGGAAGCGGTATAAAATGGATGATCAGAGTCAAAAGAAGCCGAACGCGACAAAACGGAGAGAAAGACTAGACGTTCCAGAGGCAACTTTTAATAGTTTATTTTCGTAGTTACAAGATTTCTTGTTAGTTAGTTATTTATTTTTTTGTTAATTAGGAAGTAGATTTAATTGGGATATTTAAGTTATACACATATTTTAGAATAAATGTAATATTTTAGAAATAATGTACTCCAATTCTAGGCCGAAAGGCAAGAATAAAGATTATTGATTGATTTGATTGATAATATAATTTTGCTTTTATCAAAATTAGTAAAATTAAGGCAGAATGATTTTATTAAAATATATTTATTTAAAATAATATATAAATAAATTTGGTTTATAAATGAGATTATATGTTGATATAATATATGTATCCGTAAGTAATTAATTATTTTGAACAGAATCATTTCAAAAGCTTTTTATAATAAATTTATTATATTTATATTTAACATTTATTTTGCTACTTTGGGGTAAAATAACAGATCTGTAACCTACAGAGGAGCACATTTTCGTTGTATTTAATGCTACAATAAAAAACGTGCGATTTTTACATTGGTTCATTAACAATGGTTCAGATAGTTTGCAAAAGTTATATTGTTGGTTATACTCTATGTTGGTTATACTCAAAATAACCAACTCTCAGCATCTGTGCACTAAAAAAGTGTTAATAATACATAAAAACGATGTCAAAAAAAAATTAGTGACCTAAAAGTGAGCCAAATAAAGGAGGAATTGACAAAGCGGGGTATAAAAGTTAACGGACGAAAATGTGAACTTGTTCTTAAACTTAAAAAAGAGTTAAATTCAAGCTATCTAGAGACTGAGGACAAACATGACCAAGTTATAGAAAATGAAAACATAAGTGAAATAAGTGAACCTTCTGACTTATATTTTAATTCGGATGAATTAAACGATTTAAACAATTCTACCAGCAGCACGGAAACTGTTATTTTTAATCATTCTTAATAATAATAATAATAATATAAAAGATCTAGAGTGCAAAATCAAAAATCTTGAGCATAAATTAAGTAAATTCATAAAATCTGATACGAGTAAGATGAAATCAAAATCGACCCGAAGTGCGGAACAGTCTACTAGAGACACCACCGTGTATCACCCGGAAACATCAAATCTCAACAACAATGACAAAAACATAACAAAAAAAATACTTGCACACCCACTACAACAAACATCAATGATCGCAAGTACATCATAAGAAAGAGAATTTTGTTGCTAGCTGACAGTCAGGGACGTTACTGCGCCAACATCTTGAACAAGCTTTTCCCAAAACACCAATTTGATACAACCACAATTTTTTACCCTAATGCTTGCTTTTGTAATGTGACAAATAATATTGATAAACTTACCAGTGATTATACGGCAAATGACTATGTTATATTAATGGCCGGCACGAATGACATTTTACAAAAAAACACTTATAGATAATCACACTATAACACATACGTTAAATAAGATTAAACACACAAATGTTTTTTTCATTGGCACTCTTTTTTGGCAACATAAATCAATCTATAACTATAATGTATTTTTACAAAATTCACATATCACATATAGAAATTTAATAAGAATGAGTCAGATACTCTATTATTATGTGACACCTTACGTGCCTTTAACTTGGAGAAATTAGTGACATTTAGCACTAGGGGGAAAAACTGTTTGGACAACATTTTCTGCAATACACAGTACGATGACGATACTGTTTTTAGAGTACAAAATTCTTTCTCTGATCACAGTGCTTGCGGGCTGTACAGGAGGGTTGACCAATCGGTTTGTAACCCATTGCAGGAGACTCGGAAATCCAATCGTCCTATCACTGATAAAAGACTTTTCAATTTTTATCAGACTCTGTTATTGACAGAGTGGAATTTTGTAAGTGATGACAGAACTACTTGTGATGGAGATTTCAACAATTTCATTCACCAATTTGTAAATATTTTTAACAACACTTTTCCGGAAAAGATGGAAGTCATTAAAACTAAAGAGGGAAACAAGATTAAATGGTTCAATGATGACTTGAGGTTGATGAGAGATCTATCACAGTTAGCACATGAACGTTATTTGCAGAGTCCCACTCCTCAAAATAAAGAACTAAGGAACAGATGTAGAAATTTCTACAGGAAACAAATATGTGCATTTAAGTAGAGACAAACTGTGAATTTATAAATAATTCTGACAACAAATCAAAAGCCCTCTGGGCTCTGGTTAACAGCCGTAAACCCTCGAAGCCCCATGTAAAACTGTCCCAAGCCATGCGATGATATTAATATTTTTTTTACAAGTATTCCCAAAAATTTAAACAAGAATTTACCACCCTGCAATATTGACCCTATTATTATTGCCAAATCAGTAACCAACGACCAGTGCATATCTGAGTTTTGTTTTAAAGAAATTACACATAATATGGTCAGGGGTGCAATACAGGCATTAAAAAATAGTACAAGTCGAGATGTTTTTAACCTTAACGTATACTTGATAAAGAAAGTTAAAGACACAATTATTTCTCCACTTTGCAAATTATACAATAATTCATTAAACTCAAATATTTTCCCGTCATCTTTAAAATTATCAAAAGTCATACCTATTTATAAAGGGAAAGGGGAAAAAGATGACTTAAATAATTACAGGCCCATATCACTCACCCCAATTTTCTCCAAAATTTTTGAAAAAATACTGTTCGGGCAGTTGCTGGAGCATTTTGAGGCACATGGATTATTGAGCAAATGTCAGTTTGGTTTTAGAAGTGGAAAATCCACAACGAACGCCATATTGGATATTATAGAATTCATTACAACTGGCTTCGAAAATGCTGATTATAGTATGGCCACATTTCTCGATCTAACAAAGGCATTTGATTGTGTGCCACGTGATCTGTTAATCAAAAAGTTATCTTGCTATAACATCAGCAAAGCCAATCGTAAACTGATTGAATCTTTTCTGGTTGACCGAAAGCAATACGTTTGGGCAAACAACTCTCAGTCAAAAGAACAAACCACTCTTTTTGGAGTTCCACAAGGCTCGATTTTGTGTCCACTGTTGTTTTTGGTGTACATAAATGACTTACCAACTTATATACAAAATGCTAAAACAATTCTATACGCAGATGATACCACACTATTAAATCAGTATCCATCGTTTCATGAAGTAACAACCAACAACACATTAGCAAGAAACGCTGCGAATAGACGTTTTTAGCGAATAGATTAAGCCTAAATGAGACGAAAACCAACCATTTATTATTTTCCCTACGGGATGTACCATATGACATTAGCCAAGACCCTGTAAAATTTTTGGGCGTTACTATTGGCGTTAATCTCAGCTGGGAAAGTCATATTGAACAGATCGCTCAGAAATTATGCAGATCGGTATACTGCATAAGAAACTTAAAATCCAACGTGTCTCGAAATGTTCTATTAACTGCTTACTACGCGCTGTTCGAATCCCATATCACGTATGCGTTGCTGGCTTGGGGACATTCTACCCATACCCAGCGAATTTTTCGCTTGCGACGAGTTGTTAGAATTATTTGTGAAGTATAGACAGGACTGTCGAAAATATTTTAACATCTTAGGAGTAATGACTTTGCCGTGTCTGTACATTTTTCACTGCCTGATTTACATGCATATAAATAAAAATAAGTTCAACAGCCAACAAGAAATCCATAGATATGAAACAAGGGGTAAACACTTAATACGGCCAACATACACCAGACTCAGTTGTACCAGATATTCGGTCAATTATTACTCCACCAAATTTTATAATATCTTGCCAGAAAATATTAAGTGCTTGCCTCTCAGCTCTTTCCGGAATACTTTAAAATCGTTTTTCAAGGAAAATCCACTGTATTCGTTTGAAGAATTCCTGGATAACGATTTTAATAACTTATGATATGTACACATATATTTTTATTTAAATTATAATAAAATATTTTTTCAATTGTACTGATGTTGACGTGTGTAAAAATATAAAATTTCAAACACAAATAAATATTATTATTATTATTATTATTATTATTGACCTGTCTGCTAGCGGGGGGTCCCCCCCCCCAATTTCTCTGGCCCCCATTTGCCCCCCCCCCTCAGAATTGCTTGGAGAAAAAATTATTTTAGAAGTGAGGACCTTTTTTTTAGGTCATCACTTGCATTTTCATGTGTAAACGATAAAAAAAAATATTTTAAATATTTCCTGGCCCCCCCAAATTTAATCAAAAATTTCGTGCCTCCCCCAGATTTTAAGAGTTAGCGCCGTCACTGCTGACGCTCCTTGAAATGGAAGAACCATTTGAATGACGCTATAAAATCACTGGTTGAATCTAACGCCAGATCAAGTATTAAAGTAAATATCATATCGGCTCAGGTTCACATGGTCAACAATCAGAGCTGAGAATATTTAATATAAAATATTACTTTCTTGTATTTGAAATATTGTATTTTAAATACTTCAAAAAAATGCTCTTGGCATTTAGATTTGCAAATACTTTCTCCGTGGTATTTGTATTTGATATTTTTCGTCTAAAAATTTTTTGTCTAAAAATGAGTTATGACTAATCTCATTCGAGTAAACTCGAGGGAGCCGAGTTAAGCCGAGCGAGGCAGAGTCAGATAATTCGAAAATCTCTGACTGGTTCGGTTTTACCTTCTAATATAGTGATTTTAATTGTAATTTTTTAGTATAAATTCCGAAAATTCGAACCAAGATTTTTCTCATGCAGTGTGGCCCCAGCATTACGCACAAAGTATAGCTCTTGGCGTTTATTCCATACACTGGAAAGACAATTATTATTAATTGTTTTTCTGTTTCGGTAAAATAAACGTTTTTGAAATACGTATTTGAGTATATATGTATATATTTGAGAATTTTTAAGAGTAGCGATGATATGCAAATATAAATATTTGAATATTGTCTTAATTAAGATTACAAAATTATAGATGGGTCAAAATAGCCAGTTCAACGACGAATTGGAGCGGAACAGGGAATCAGCTAATAATGGACACATTATTATAATTGTTGCAATTTACATCTCACCTAATCAAAGTGTACATAAAATCATCGAATTCATTCATGAAAATTTGCTCATTTATACAACAGCCGGATCTACTCTGCTCAAACGGAACTTACATCATTTACCTATGATTCTGAGTGGTGATTTTATGTGGATGTGGATTTTGCAAATAAAGAATCAAAGCTTTTATTGAGTTTTTAAAAACCACTTTGGATTTAGATATGTCATATAACCCAAAGGAGAGTACAACAAAATATGGAACTACAATAGACGGAGTTTTCGTTAGATATTTAAACAGATTTGAATCAAAAGTAATTATCACATATTTCAGTTACCACAAACCCATTGTTTCATTCTTAGATTATAATATTGAAAGAGATATTTATTCACAAAATCAAGAACAATAAAATTCAGCAGAATAATTTATATATTTTATAAGTATGTACTGTTATAAAAACTACTTAAATAAAGACTACTCTACAAGTGCCTACATTGTAGAGCTAATGAGTATACGCATGAAAACAAATGATTTTATCTATATATATGTATATAATATTAATTTATGTTTTGTTCCTGATTCGTCCTATAATATATAATAATTATAATGTTAATTTCATTTATATATTATTTTTATTTTTAATTATATATATTAAATGAAAATCGATCGTGCAGTCTAAAGCAGCGGTTCTTAACCTTTTTATACTTGGGACCCCCCAACTAGCCTAAAATATTTTCTGGACCCCCCAAGAAATTTTTTGAAATAATATTTGAAATGTTTTTAATAATTTGTTGTTTAATAATCAAGTTTATTGTAATTTTAAAAGCAAAAACTGGTAAAAACTAAATTTTTTCTTTTAATTTCGGGACCCCCTAAGGTCTTTTCGGGACCCTCCTGGGGGGTCGAGACCCCCCCGGTTAAGAACCGCTGGTCTAAAGCACACCTATATATTTTTTATTTTCAATTGCCTGGTTTTTATTAAATAAGTATATGATTTATATTATTATAAGTATATTATATTATATAGATATTATATAGGACCGGAAAACCTCCCCACCCTTTGTGTGCGCGCTTAACAATTATATACATTTCATATTTAGATTTGTTAATAATTTTATTTCCGGTTGTTAATTTTGTATAAGAAACTATTGGGAACCATACGGCTGCGCGCCGCGTTAGAAAAATGTAAAATTTGATTTATCTCCTAAAATTTAAAAATATTTCATATTGGTCAAGATTCTTATGGCCTACTAAAATTACCACATTTGAACTATTTTTTTGTATCACCGAACACATCAAAGAATAATCGTGTTCCCTTTATTCCGTTACACCCAGTATAAAAAGTTACGTAATATTTTTAAGCAATATTTGGCCTATGTAATTGTTATAAAAATATTATCATATAGGTACATTTTTAAAACATATTTCCAATGTAGGTGTAAAAATTCAAAATACCTATTTTATCTACACAATAAAAACACTTATGCACATTAAATTATGCAATAATAATATAAAGCTACATAAATAAAGTTCTTATTGTTTTATAAATATTTATTTAAAGATTATAGATTTTTCAAAACTGTATTTTTTATATTAAAAAATATTTCACAAAAACCATATTATTAAAAACTTTCAATTGAAAATTTCCAATTAATTAATTTATATTAATATTTACCAATGCTATAATAGCGTCCACCATGAGGACCATAGCATCTTTTTAATGCTATGGTTAGGGATGATGATAAAAGAGTGCGCCATATTCATGGGAAAACTTTTGAAAAGTATGTACAGGATGGAACAAATATAACACGTAGCTAATCTGGTATCACTAAACCTGTTAATTTTTGAATTATATGATTTCCTTTATTTATTTATTTTTTTTATAGAAAATATTAAACAAACCATTAGTAATAAACAATATATTAGTTCATTTTATTTATCAGCGCTTTTCAAAATGTAACAAATCATCGGAAGCAATAAAATTATAATTATATTTAATAGTTTTAGGGTTATATTTTCAAATAGTCGTTAATGTTTGTTACGCAGTCTGAATATCGTCTGTTTTGTTGTTCCACGTGAAATTTTCTAACCACAATTTACATACGTCGATACTTAGAGGTTATGTATGTGCAAAACATAAAATTACTTACACAAATTACAAAAAGGTGCAAAAATAAACACATAATCCATACACTGGTGCACAAAACAAAACTCAAATGTGCAAATATACCTTTATGCGCAGTTCGTTAACTTGTTACCCTGTTGAGTGTCGAAAGCGGACTGTTGTGATGTGCTAGAGTTATTGTTATATCTAAACCAACCCCTATTTCTGATTTGTTATTCGATCAGGGTTGTAACTCCGCCCTCTTCAACCGGCTAGAAAATGGTGTATTGGTCATCTGATGATTGGTCACTATTTAAAGTTTCTTAATTGACTCTAAGTAATTTTAGTGATTTTTAGTTAAAACTTTACGAATTTATGATTTTTCGCAAGGGTTGTAAATGTAATCCGGTAGAGGGTTTTGTAAGGGGGATTTTATTTAGAGGGGTTGATGCTAGGATTTAGAATGAAATTTTGCAGATTCATCTGGTGTGTTTGCTTTGTATTTCAAACAGATTTTTTTAAGTTGAAAGGAAGATTTATATATTTTTGTTAACTAGAGTGCTAGTATTATTATTATATAATTATCTACACAAAATGGATCAAAATGTTCAACGTTGAGATAATCTCATTTGATTTTACTACAGATGGTCCGCGAGGTTTCTTCGATTTACGAAGAACGTCTCATAAGTAACCCCTCGAAAATTGTAGCCATTAGTAACTCGCACTTTGTTATGACAACTAGCCAGCAAAAAAATAAGGGGGTTGCTTCGCACTGTCGAGAAAAGGGTAGTCTTATCTAAACAGAGCATATCTAAATCATGCTAGTTCAGTTGATTGCCAGTAATTAAATTATTTATTTAAAAGTAGATAGAAAAGAAAATCCCGAAATAAACAAATCGTCTTCTAATAGCTTACTTGCAAATGACATTTTTCCGCTCGCAAAGCGTACGAGTGGTTTTTTCGAAGGTTGCCAAGATAATCCTCATGCCAATCGATCGACAGGGAGCCGATAAACCAATATATATATATATATATATATATATATATATATATATATATATTTCACATAGTTCTAGGTAATATTCAAAGACGTATATGAGCTTTTTATACCCAACGTACGTCCGTAGTTTTTATCTTCGTTTATTACATTTGAATATATTCAGTTAAACGTGTATGTGTTTTTGTATATGGAGCATTTCTATTGCAGTTGGGAATAAAGCGAGTGAAGCAAGACAATAATTCTTTCTCACCATCCGAACGAATAGCATTGCTTGGTTTTTATAACCATCTAGATTGAATCATATAATTTTTCTGGCAGGCGTCGGTCGAATACGAGGGCTACCTTTTAAGATTTTACAAAAACTAAGAAAAAAAATTTTTTCTGAACGAACTGTTTTATTGCTTTTCAAAAGATTCGCCTTTAAGATTTATACACTTTTGCATGCGTTCAAACCAATTCTCGAAACATTTTTTCCACTCTGAAGTTGGTATCTCAAAAACATGGATTTCGAAGGCTTCAACAGCTTCTTGAGGTGATGAAAATCGCTGTCCACGCATTTTTTGTTTGACATTGGGGTACAGAAAAAAAATCGTTTGGGGATAAATCAGGTGAATACGGGCAATGAGACATTAATTCGATATTTTCTCCTTCAAATAATCAATTGTTTGACGTGCTGTGTGGGAGCTTGTATTGTCATGATTTTGTTGAATAAATTACTAATATTTTCAGAATCATATGCTTTTTCGTCATCAAGGACATTTAGACTTCTTTGCAGAGAAGTAATTCCAGAATTGTTTAGAATTTGACTTAATATTACTTTTGGTAGAACTAATCCAATCCCAGTAATCATTTTGTACTGCAATTTTTAACCTTCGACGCAATGTTGAAAAGGTATTGTAATCAGATATTTGACCATAATTTTTCCACTTCTTGTGAAATTTATTTTTTTCAAAACAAATTTTTATGGTTGCTTTTTTGTACCAAAAAGAAATTTATGTTTATTTTTTTTATTTAGACGGAACATTTCATCCAAGATATTATAAATAATATTATAAAAATTGTTTAACGCCAGATTAATACGACAATGATCTAAAGTTCTTTCCCAGTTATGTAATAAAAAAATTTCATTCAAAATGTCAAAGTCAACTCCAGAGAAATCACGTTTAAGATAAACATTTTTAGGAAAATATAAGGTTCTATCAAAAGTGTAAGTGAATTGTGTGTGTAAGTTTTTGCTGGTAATTAAGTCAATAATACGGGAAATATGATATTTCTAAATTTTAATTTTAGGATGTCCCCATGTAATTCCACAAATATTCATTAAATTAAAAAAAAAATCATAAAAACCAAAAAAAAAAAACTTATTTTCTTATTATAAATAATTTTTGTTCCATAGATTTTTAGAAGTCAATAATAAGGGAGCTATTTTAAGTTTTTTAGTAAATAGTTTTCACCCCGAAACAACCCCCTAGAAAGAAAATTTTGAGAAGTTATATAGCTTATATTCGAATCATGATTTGACTCCATCATCGTATGATATTTCGTAAGAATATGTCCAGCTGTTTTTGGGTAAATTTCGAACAAACAGATAGACGGACAGAAAATGATTTTTGCGAATATCGTCTAATAATCATCTGAAACGTATAGAGTAATAATATCTCATAATAATATAAAGACAAAATATAATGTAAATTAATAATGTACGGGCACTAATAACATAGTAGTGGATGTGCTTTTTTTTTTTTTTTTGGTACAGAGAAGCGGGCAAAAATATTTTAAAAACTCCAATTCTATTAATATGGATAAATTAGTTGAGGTGTGCACATTTCGTTCGGTATTTGTTATATACATTTTTGCTGTAACATAAATGATAAGTGAGATTTCAATATCAGGTACGGCTCTATAGCCCCCAAAATATTAATCCTATTTAAAACTGTATTGAACAAAAAGAAACCTTGCTTCATTCTATCCAAATTTTCTACTATTTCTACCATTAAGTAAATAATAAATAGGATATGTCAAACTAAAATTGCAACTTAGGCTACCTGTTAAATCTATTATCAATTTTGAGTATTATAATCTATTTTGTTAGGAAACTCAATGGCTAGAAATCTCAAAAATCCAGACGAAATCTATAACTAGACATTGGCAGTGTTTAAAAAACAATATAAAATTTTGTTCGCGTAACCCCAAGTAACGACGTGCGTACCCCTTGGGGTATACCTATCTTACTTTGGTGACTACTCGTCCAGAGGAAAGGGTGTCACAGAGGTAAATGAAATTGAGAAGTGGAACACGAGTAAAAAGAGGTTAAGAAACACTGGTCTAGAGCTCCATATTGAGTCATTTCAATTCCATAACAGTAAATCCTGGCTAAAGTGACACCGAATGGACCAGCTTTAAGTGGTCACCTTACCAAAAACAGTAGTAGTGGTATAATTTTGCAGGGACTACCAAAAAAAATGGTCAATTTAAGCAGGTGTAACTGTATTTAAATTCTTTCTTTTTTTCTTTTTTAGTATCGAATCCGTAGGTAATCTATATTAATAAAATTTGAGGCTACATCTGTTTTTTTTTTTTCGATTTCATATTTGGTATCTACATGTTTCAGGTGATTACAAAACGATATCTGCAAATAAATCAATTAGTGTATGTCGGATTGTCTGAGATTTAACCAAAAACGGCTGAACATATTTTAACGAAATTTTGCGTGATGAGCAGAAACAGGATTTGAATAAACTATCTGGCATTTCAAAATTTCTCAGAAATTTTTGAAGACATTATTTTTTAAAAGAAAGCGAAATTTTGTATTTTTGGAAAAATATCTTTTTAAAATGAGGTATTAAAAGGAAGCTCCTAATACATTATAGACTAGCTTTCCTACCCGGCTTCGCCTGAGGACAATTTGTTATTATTCACCTAAATTTTTTTTGGAACTTGGAATACACCTATTCTTATTGTCTCAAAAATTTCAAGAAAATAGAAAAAAACATATACTTAATGAGAATACAAATTTACCAGTAACAATTTTTTACTTATGACAAATAATTGTAACTACTGAACCGATTTTAAAAATTCTTTCAATTCTGATTAGTGTATAAATCGTGTAGTCAGTTTGCTACTAACAACTTATGTTCTCCTTGATAATTTTAAGAAAATTCGTTAAATATGACAGAAAAACATAGATTTCGTTTTACCCGTGCACTTTAATTACATTATAACTTTGGAACTACTAAACCGATTTAAATAAAACATAGTTTAAAAGCCAACCAGATGAGGGATGAGGTAGCTACAGACGGAAAGAAACCGCATGAAAATCAGATCAGCAGTTCTCGAGTAATGCGATAAATATAAACCCAAAATATTGATTTTTCGCGCTCAAAAATACCTTTATATCTATGGAACTACTGAACAGGTTTTAAAAATTCTTTCTATTCTGATTAGCTACCATGGAAAACCTGTTCAGTAGTTCCATAGATATAAAGGTATTTTTGAGCGCGAAAAATCAATATTTTGGGTTTATATTTATCGCATTACTCGAGAACTGCTGATCTGATTTTCATGCGGTTTCTTTCCGTCTGTAGCTACCTCATCCCTCATCTGGTTGGCTTTTAAACTATGTTTTATTTAAATCGGTTTAGTAGTTCCAAAGTTATAATATAATATAAAACTGCTGATCCTATTTTCATGCGTTTTTTTGAAGTGAAAACTTCTTTAGGCGCAGCACCGCATACAGAAAATTTTTACTGGGAATGAATGAGTCTGATCCGTCAGGTCCCGAAGTGAAACGCTCATTCGGTTTCCCCGAGTTTATGCGATTGAGAAAGAAAGACGCTCTCATTCGAGTAAACTCGAGGGAGCCGAGTTTAGCCGAGCGAGGTTGCTAAGTATAAGAGACTTCAGTGCAGAGCTGCAGGAGTAGCCATATACAAAAACAATAAAGACACAGCGAACATTCTAAGTTCACAGATGGATGTAGTATTAAGTAATTCTCAATCATATAGCTTCAACAAATCATCTTTTGGAGAAATTTATGTAGTATAATGTAAAATGGAAAATGGACTTCTTTTTTATAATTGTTGCAAAATTTGCTCATTTATACAACAGCTGGATCTACTCTGCTCAAACGGTACTTACATCAATTACCTATGATTCTGAGTGGTGATTTTAATGTGGATTTTGCAAATAAAGAATCAAAGCTTTTATTGAGTTTTTAAAAACCACATTGGATTTAGATATATCATATAACCCAAAGGAGAGTACAACAAAATATGTATAAAATATATATAAATAACTACAATAGATGGAGTTTTCGTTAGATATTTAAACAGATTTGAATCAAAAGTAATTATCACATATTTCAGTTACCACAAACCCAATGTTCGCTGTGTCTTTATTGTTTTTGTATATGGCTACTCCTGCAGCTCTGCACTGAAGTCTCTTATACTTAGCAACCTCGCTCGGCTAAACTCGGCTCCCTCGAGTTTACTCGAATGAGAGCGTCTTTCTTTCTCAATCGCATAAACTCGGGGAAACCGAATGAGCGTTTCACTTCGGGACCTGACGGATCAGACTCATTCATTCCCAGTAAAAATTTTCTGTATGCGGTGCTGCGCCTAAAGAAGTTTTCACTTCAAAAAAACGCATGAAAATAGGATCAGCAGTTTTCGAGTGAAAAGCGTGCATACGGCCAGACAGACAAAGAGAGGTTGCCGTTTATTTATATAGAGATGTTTTAAACAATACATTATTTTCAAAATGTTGTTGATTGGAGCTAAAAGGAAATTGTCCCAGACATTCAGCCGCATATTGTTGGTCGCCATCCCTTATAAGATAGATACCCGTGAAACCCTGAAATGTGTGAAACTTTACACTTCACATCAATATTTTTTATTACATAAATGTGTGTATATAAGGTATATATTGTATTCGAATAGCTGTTTTGTTCTATCGTCAAGATTAAATACGTAAAAAAATATCCAGTTGTTTTCAAGTGAATCTCAGACAAACAGAGAGACAGACCATATTTTGATGAGCAGGTCGGTAGTCAACAAAGCGCCTTATAACAAAACAGCGTTGGAGGGGGTAGCTTTAATCCAGCTGTGTAGCTGAATTCCATTCTTTATAAATAAATTTTGCGATGGCTTTTAGAAAATTGTTTATTAAACATGTGTTATGAATAATTTGAAGTTTCGTTGAGAAATCCACACCCTCGTAAAAGGCTTGTTTTCAACTGTCAACCTTTCATTGATAAAATTGGAAACTTATTAAGGGTTTTCAATTTTTCAATAGCTGGTCCGTATTTTCTGTTCTATGAATCCGAATTTTCTGTTCTATCGAGATTGTGGTTAATCTTTAGTTCATCCGGCGAATATTTTTGGATCTTACTCCAAAATATATTTGTGTACGATATACCCTCTAAGCCTGTAAGTGAGAAAAAAGCTAATTGCTTTTAACATTGTTACAAATAGGTAACATTGTTTTTTAACATTATAGAATTGCACTATATTTATATTGTCCTTTAATTAATAAAATAGAATATATAATGATATATTAATATATTATATACAAAGTTTTAGCAATTTGACAATAATTATTCAGTATATGACTATATAAAACACACGCGATAATTTACTGTCAGATTCTCAACATTATTACAAAACATTCGTTGCTAGGAGACGGTAAATATTGAAAATTTAATATCTAGCGTGTTACAATATTGTTTTTAATTCCATAGAATCCAGAAAACACAAAGAGCAATCAAATTCGAAATAGTTTATTGAATTCATTTATGTAGACGATAACTAGCTGCCCCGGTCGGCTTCGCTCGGAGACAATTCGATACTATTGACTTTAATGTTTTTGGAACTTACAATATACCTTCTCGTAACTAGGCAACTGGACAGAAAAAAATACTATAAACAGTTAATCCTGATTAAACTGAACAGGATTACATATCTGAGACCCTATTTATAAACAATGCTTATAGATTTACCATTAGGCGCTAGCAGAGTAAAGTTTTTTGCTAGGACTGCCACGCGAACACGCCACATATAATTGCCCTTGCGAGAAGCATGAACTCCGCAAATCAACCCAGATATCTTCAGGGTTTGACCCTACGAATAGTCATCGCAAAACAGACCCTGATAGGAAGTTGGAGGCACTTGAAGTGAAATAGTAAGAATTATCGGCATTCTAGGAATTACCACTTTTTCGCCTGTACCGCAACTAATCATATTGGTTGCCTCTATTACCTAGTCCCTTAAACTGTTCACCTGTAAGCAGTTTTGGCGAGTTTCTGCTTCTCAGCAATATTATTAGTGAACCTACTTTCAAGCTAGTAGCTTGAGGAGGGCCGTGTCTACAGCCGTGTCTACAGACATATAAGAACGGGAAAGAGATTCAAACGTTGGAACTACTGAACTGATTTAAAAAAATCTGTCACTTCTGATTAGGGTATAAATCATGTACTAAGTTTGTCACTGAAGAAACATATGTTCAGGGCCGGCGCTAGGCAATAGGCGAACTAGGTAACTGCCTTGGGCGCCAACGGTAAAAGGGCGTAAACCAAGGGGACCTTTTTTTAAGTCTTCTTCACTTGAAATTTAGACGTGAGGACCTTTTTTTTTAGTTCTTCACTTGAAATTTAGAAGTGGGAACTTTTTTTTTTTAGGTCTTCACTTGAAATTTAGGAGTGACGACCTTAATTTTTCTCTTCATTTGACATGCTGGAAAAAAACTAGTTACGCTTTGCCTAGGGGCGCCCAATTAAAACTTGCCTACGGGCGCCACAGACCCTCGCTTCGGTTCTGCATATGTTGTCACTGATAATTTCAAGAAAATGCGTTAAATATAAACTGAAAAGGTGGATTTTAAATTACCCGCGCGCACAAATATTAATATATCTTTGGAACTACTGAACAGATTTAAATAAAAAATCAATTCTGAAGTGTATAAACCGTGTACTAACCTTGCCGTTGACGAAACTTATGTTGTCGCTGATAATTTGAAGAAAATGCGTTAAATATGAATGGAAAACGTATGAGGATCGGATCAGCAGTTCTCGAGTGAAGATTGCTTTTTATAATGAGAATAAATTATTATATATCATCTATATATATAAAATCGTAACTAAGCTACCTACTCATAATCAACGCCCAGCCCAAACCACTGAACCTACAATCATGAAATTTGGCGAGTATATTCCCTCCATGACGTAAGCACCCACTAAGAACGGATTTTTCGAAACTCATCCTCTAAGCGGGTGAAACGAGGGTTAAAAGAGGTAAAATGTGGCTTCACGGTTTCCTTAATATCTCTTAGGTCCAATAAGATATCGACTTGGTTTTTGCTTACAAATATTACTCATGTAAATATTAAAAAACTTACTTCAGGATTTTGTTCTAATCGACCTCTAAAGGGGTGAATCTACAATCAGGGTGAATTATAGAACCCTTCGCATCTTCTGTGTTTATTGTGTTATAACATTCATTTTTGGCATATAGGTGTCTTTTTAAAATATTTAGAAAGTGTTTTGACCGTTTTTTTAAATTTCACCCCTAAAGGGATAAATTGGTATTTTTTATTCGATAAAATTTCGTCTAGACAAAGAAACATAAAATTCGGGGAGTATATCCCTTTTATGACTTAAGAACCCTCTAAGAAATGATTTTTTGTAATTCGACCTCTCAGGGGTAAAATGTGTTTTCACGGATTCCTCAGTATATTTTAGGTCAAGAATATATCGCCTTACTTTTGCTTACAAAGACTACCCACATAAATGTTGAAAAACCGTTTTTCAACATTTATGTGGGGAACATTTTCAGGATTTTGTACTAATCAACCCCTAAAGGGGTGAATATACAATCAGAGTGAATTATGGAACCCTTCGCATTTTCTGTGTTTGTTGTGTTATAACATTTCTTTTAGGCATATAGGTGTGTTTTTAAAATATTTAAAAAGTGTATTGACCTTTTTTTTAAATTTCACCCCTAAAGGGGTAACTTGGTATTTTATATTCGGTAGAATGTCGTCTAGACAGAGAAACATAAAATTCGGGGAGTATATCCTTTTTATGATTTAACACCTCCCTAAGAAATGATTTTTGGAAATTCAACCCCTAAGGGGTGAAATGGGGTAAAATGTGTTCCTCAATATCTCACAGGTCCAATAATATATCGCCTTCATTTTTGCTTCTAAATATTATCCATATAAATGTTGAAAAACTTATTTCAGGATTTTGTCCTATTCATCCCCTAAAAGGGTGAATCTACAATCAGGGAGAATTATAAAACCCGACGTATTTCCTGTGTTTGTTGAGTTATTAAATTCCTATTTGGCATATAGATGTCTTTTTAAAATATCTCGAAATGGTTTTGACAGTTTTTCAAAATTTCACCCCTAAAGAGGTAAAAGGATATTTTTTATTTGATAGAACATCCCTTGGGCATAGATACATGATATTCGCAAAGTATATTCCCTCCATGTGGTAAGCATACACTAAGACGGGAATTTTCGAAATTCAACCCCTAAGGGGTGAAATGTAATTTCAAGGATTCTTAAATATCTCTACGGACCAATAAGATATCGTCTTGGTTTTTCTTACAAAGATTACCCATATAAATGTTGAAAAACCTATTTCAGGATTTTGTTCTAATCACCCTTAAAGTGGTGAATTTCCGAACAGGGTTAATTATACAACCCATCATATTCCCTGTGTTTGTTGAGTTATAAAATTCCTTTCGGCATATAGATGTCTACAAAATATGTTGAAATGGTATTGACAGTTTTTAAAATTTCACCCTACTGGGTAAATGGATATTTTTTACTCGATTGAACGTCCTCTGGACAAGATACATGACATTCGTAAAGTATATTCCCTGTATGACATAAGTTCCCACTAAGACGGTATTTTTCGAAATTCAACCCCTAAGGGCTGAAATGTGATATCAAGGATTCCTTAATATTTCTTAGTACCAATAAGATATCGACTTGGCTTTTACTTATAATGATTAACCATACAAATGCCGAAAATTTGATTCCTGTATTCTTTCCTAATCAACCCCTAAAGGGGTAAATCTATAATCGGGGTGAATTATACAACCCGTCGTATTTCCTGTGTTTATTACGTTATAACATTCATTTTGGCACACCGGTGTCTTTTTTAAATATCTCGAGACAGTTTTGACAGTCTTTTAAAATTTCACCTCTAAATGTAAATGGGGGGGGGGAGTATAAATGGGTATTTATATTCGATAGAACTTCCCTTGGCTATAGAGACATGAAATTCGGGAAGTATATTCCTTCCGTGATGTAAGGTTAGCCATACAAATTTTTGAAACAGTAATTCAGGATTTTGCTCTTATCAATCCCTAAAGTGGTAAATCTACATTTGGGGTGAATTATAGAAACCTTTGTATTTCCTGAGTTATAACATTCCATTTTGGTACATAATTTTCTATTTAAAATATTTAGAAAGCGTTTTGAAAGTTTTTTACATTTCATCCCTAAAGGGGTAAATTGGTATTTTTTATTTGAAAGAACGTCCCTTGACATAGAGATATGAAATTCAGGAAATATATTCCCTCCATGTCGCAAGCACCCAGGGGACGAAAAGTGATAAAATGTTTTTCCTCGGATTCTTCATTATATTGATTTGGATTTTGCTTACAATGTTATCCGTATATGTGTTTAAAAATTAAATTCAGGATTTTGCTCTAATCATCAATCCCTAAAGGGGCGATTCTAGATTTGGGGTGAATTATAGAACCCTTTATAGCTTCTGTCTTTGTTGTACTATAACTATGTTGTGCTTTTTCGCATTTAGGTGTCATTTTAATATCATTAGTTTCAAGATCATTTCATTTTGACCGTTTTTTTTATATTTCAACCCTAAATTGCATTTTTTATATTTCCCTAAATTTCATTGGTACATTGGTATTTTTTAGTAGACAATTGAAATTCGGGGACTATATTTCTTCCATGACGGAAGCAACCACTAAGAAGAGATTTCTCGAGAAAAATTCGACCCCTAGGGGGTGAAAACGGATTTCTTAATATCTTTTGATGAAATAACGACTTGCTTTTTACTTAATATAGTTACCCGTACGCATGTATAAAAATGTAACTTAGAATTTTGCTTCAATCAACACTTAACGGGGCGAATCTACATTAAATCAGGGCGACTTATAAAATGTTTCGTAACTTATTTGTTTGTTGAGTTATAACATCCCTTTTTGGTATATATATATATATTTTTTCTAATCTTTAGAAAGTGTTTTAAACGTTTTTTTTTTTTTATCTATAAAGGGGTAAATAGGTATATTTTTGATTAGATACATGGAATTCCGAGAACATATTCCTTCCATAACGTAAGCATCGAACCCTTTATATCTCCTGTGCTTCTTGAGTTATAACATTCCTTTCTGGCATATAGGTGACTTTTTAAAATCTTTCGATAGTGTTCTAACAGTTTTTTAAATTTCATTCCTAAAGAATTTTTTATTAGAAATAAGAAATTCCAAGAGTACATTTCTCGATATAACGTAAGAACGCACTAAGAAAGGATTTTTCGACCCATATGAGGTGAAAAGGAGTAATTTTTTTTTTTCACGGATTCCTCAGTATCTCTTAGGACAGATGAGATATCGACTAGGTTTTTGCTTATAAAAGTTACCCGTGCACATGTTTAGAAACACACTACCAATTTTATTTGTCATTAGTATGAACCTCTAACGGGGTGAATCTACACCTGAGGAGAGAGGCAGCAATGTGATCTATAAAGAACTATGACTTACTAGCTGAATACCCGTGCTTCGCTACGGTTTATTGACGGTTTGCCAGCATCGTGCAATTATAATAAGTCATAGTTCTTTATAGATCACATTGCTGCCTCTCTCCTCAGGTGTAGATTCACCCCGTTAGAGGTTCATACTAATGACAAATAAAATTGGTAGTTTGTTTCTAAACATGTGCCCGGGTAACTTTTATAAGCAAAAACCTAGTCGATATCTCATCTGTCCTAAGAGATACTGAGGAATCCGTGAAAAAAAAAAAAATTACTCCTTTTCACCTCATATGGGTCGAAAAATCCTTTCTTAGTGCGTTCTTACGTTATATCGAGAAATGTACTCTTGGAATTTCTTATTTCTAATAAAAAATTCTGTAGGAATGAAATTTAAAAAACTGTTAGAACACTATCGAAAGATTTTAAAAAGTCACCTATATGCCAGAAAGGAATGTTATAACTCAAGAAGCACAGGAGATATAAAGGGTTCGATGCTTACGTTATGGAAGGAATATGTTCTCGGAATTCCATGTATCTAATCAAAAATATACCTATTTACCCCTTTATAGATAAAAAAAAAAAAACGTTTAAAACACTTTCTAAAGATTAGAAAAAATATATATATATATATACCAAAAAGGGATGTTATAACTCAACAAACAAATAAGTTACGAAACATTTTATAAGTCGCCCTGATTTAATGTAGATTCGCCCCGTTAAGTGTTGATTGAAGCAAAATTCTAAGTTACATTTTTATACATGCGTACGGGTAACTATATTAAGTAAAAAGCAAGTCGTTATTTCATCAAAAGATATTAAGAAATCCGTTTTCACCCCCTAGGGGTCGAATTTTTCTCGAGAAATCTCTTCTTAGTGGTTGCTTCCGTCATGGAAGAAATATAGTCCCCGAATTTCAATTGTCTACTAAAAAATACCAATGTACCAATGAAATTTAGGGAAATATAAAAAATGCAATTTAGGGTTGAAATATAAAAAAAACGGTCAAAATGAAATGATCTTGAAACTAATGATATTAAAATGACACCTAAATGCGAAAAAGCACAACATAGTTATAGTACAACAAAGACAGAAGCTATAAAGGGTTCTATAATTCACCCCAAATCTAGAATCGCCCCTTTAGGGATTGATGATTAGAGCAAAATCCTGAATTTAATTTTTAAACACATATACGGATAACATTGTAAGCAAAATCCAAATCAATATAATGAAGAATCCGAGGAAAAACATTTTATCACTTTTCGTCCCCTGGGTGCTTGTGACATGGAGGGAATATATTTCCTGAATTTCATATCTCTATGTCAAGGGACGTTCTTTCAAATAAAAAATACCAATTTACCCCTTTAGGGATGAAATGTAAAAAACTTTCAAAACGCTTTCTAAATATTTTAAATAGAAAATTATGTACCAAAATGGAATGTTATAACTCAGGAAATACAAAGGTTTCTATAATTCACCCCAAATGTAGATTTACCACTTTAGGGATTGATAAGAGCAAAATCCTGAATTACTGTTTCAAAAATTTGTATGGCTAACCTTACATCACGGAAGGAATATACTTCCCGAATTTCATGTCTCTATAGCCAAGGGAAGTTCTATCGAATATAAATACCCATTTATACTCCCCCCCCATTTACATTTAGAGGTGAAATTTTAAAAGACTGTCAGAACTGTCTCGAGATATTTAAAAAAGACACCGGTGTGCCAAAATGAATGTTATAACGTAATAAACACAGGAAATACGACGGGTTGTATAATTCACCCCGATTATAGATTTACCCCTTTAGGGGTTGATTAGGAAAGAATACAGGAATCAAATTTTCGGCATTTGTATGGTTAATCATTATAAGTAAAAGCCAAGTCGATATCTTATTGGTACTAAGAAATATTAAGGAATCCTTGATATCACATTTCAGCCCTTAGGGGTTGAATTTCGAAAAATACCGTCTTAGTGGGAACTTATGTCATACAGGGAATATACTTTACGAATGTCATGTATCTTGTCCAGAGGACGTTCAATCGAGTAAAAAATATCCATTTACCCAGTAGGGTGAAATTTTAAAAACTGTCAATACCATTTCAACATATTTTGTAGACACCTATATGCCGAAAGGAATTTTATAACTCAACAAACACAGGGAATATGATGGGTTGTATAATTAACCCTGTTCGGAAATTCACCACTTTAAGGGTGATTAGAACAAAATCCTGAAATAGGTTTTTCAACATTTATATGGGTAATCTTTGTAAGAAAAACCAAGACGATATCTTATTGGTCCGTAGAGATATTTAAGAATCCTTGAAATTACATTTCACCCCTTAGGGGTTGAATTTCGAAAATTCCCGTCTTAGTGTATGCTTACCACATGGAGGGAATATACTTTGCGAATATCATGTATCTATGCCCAAGGGATGTTCTATCAAATAAAAAATATCCTTTTACCTCTTTAGGGGTGAAATTTTGAAAAACTGTCAAAACCATTTCGAGATATTTTAAAAAGACATCTATATGCCAAATAGGAATTTAATAACTCAACAAACACAGGAAATACGTCGGGTTTTATAATTCTCCCTGATTGTAGATTCACCCTTTTAGGGGATGAATAGGACAAAATCCTAAAATAAGTTTTTCAACATTTATATGGATAATATTTAGAAGCAAAAATGAAGGCGATATATTATTGGACCTGTGAGATATTGAGGAACACATTTTACCCCATTTCACCCCTTAGGGGTTGAATTTCCAAAAATCATTTCTTAGGGAGGTGTTAAATCATAAAAGGGATATACTCCCCGAATTTTATGTTTCTCTGTCTAGACGACATTCTACCGAATATAAAATACCAAGTTACCCCTTTAGGGGTGAAATTTAAAAAAAAGGTCAATACACTTTTTAAATATTTTAAAAACACACCTATATGCCTAAAAGAAATGTTATAACACAATAAACACAGAAGATGCGAAGGGTTCCATAATTCACCCTGATTGTATATTCACCCCTTTAGGGGTTGATTAGTACAAAATCCTGAAAATGTTCCTCACATAAATGTTGAAAAACGGTTTTTCAACATTTATGTGGGTAGTCTTTGTAAGCAAAAGTAAGGCGATATATTCTTGACCTAAAATATACTGAGGAATCCGTGAAAACACATTTTACCCCTGAGAGGTCGAATTACAAAAAATCATTTCTTAGAGGGTTCTTAAGTCATAAAAGGGATATACTCCCCGAATTTTATGTTTCTTTGTCTAGACGAAATTTTATCGAATAAAAAATACCAATTTATCCCTTTAGGGGTGAAATTTAAAAAAACGGTCAAAACACTTTCTAAATATTTTAAAAAGACACCTATATGCCAAAAATGAATGTTATAACACAATAAACACAGAAGATGCGAAGGGTTCTATAATTCACCCTGATTGTAGATTCACCCCTTTAGAGGTCGATTAGAACAAAATCCTGAAGTAAGTTTTTTAATATTTACATGAGTAATATTTGTAAGCAAAAACCAAGTCGATATCTTATTGGACCTAAGAGATATTAAGGAAACCGTGAAGCCACATTTTACCCCTTTTAACCCTCGTTTCGCCCGCTTAGAGGATGAGTTTCGAAAAATCCGTTCTTAGTGGGTGCTCACGTCATGGAGGGAATATACTCGCCAAATTTCATGATTGTAGGTTCAATGGTTTGGGCTGGGCGTTGATTATGAGTAGGTAGCTTAGTTACGATTTTATATATATATATATAGATTACAGATAGATATGGGTAACCTTTGTAAACAAAAACCAAGTAGATAACTCATTTAAGAGATGTTGTATGCTTACCTCATGGAGGGAATATACTTTGCGAATATCATGTATCTATGTCCAAGGGATGTTCTATTAAATAAAAAATATCCTTTTACCCCTTTAGGGGTGAAATTTTGAAAAACTGTCAAAACCATTTCGAAATATTTTAAAAAGACATCTATATGCCAAATAGGAATTTTATAACACAACCAACACAGAAAATACGGCGGTTTCTATAATTGTCCCTGATTGTAGATTCACCCTTTTAGGGGATGATTAGGACAAAATCTTGAAATAGGTTTTTTAACATTTATAAGGATAATCTTTATAAGCAAAAACCAAGGCGATATATTATTGACCTAAAAGAAATTGAGGAATCCGTGTAAACACATTTCGCCCCTTGTCACCCCTGAGAGGTCGAATTTCGAAAAATAATTTCTTAGGGGGTTCTTAAGTCATAAAAGGGATATACTCCCCGAATTTTATGTTTCTTTGTCTAGACGAAATTCTATCGAATAAAAAATACCAAATTAAAAAAACGGTCAAAACATTTTCTAAATATTTTAAAAAGGCACCTATATGCCAAAAAGGAATTTAATAACACAATAAACACAGAAGATGCGAAGGGTTCTATAATTCACCCTGATTGTAGATTCACCCCTTTAGGGGTCGATTAGAACAAAATCCTGAAATAAGTTTTTTAATATTTACATGAGTAATCATTGTGAGCAAAAACCAAGTCGATATCTTATTGGACCTAAGAGATATTAAGAAAACCGTGAAGCCACATTTTACCCCTTTTAACCCTCTTTTCACCCACTTAGAGGATGAGTTTCGAAAAATCCGTTCTTAGTGGGTGCTTACGTCATGGAGGGAATATACTCGCCAAATTTCATGATTGTAGGTTCAGTGGTTTGGGCTGGGCGTTGATTATGAGTAGGTAGCTTAGTTACGATTTTATATATATAGATAATAGTTTTAAAATTGCCAACATTTTAAAACAAAATAATATTAAGGCAGGTTTTTATAATAAAAATACCCTGAGAAATAAATTTGTTAACAACAAAATAAGTCAAAAAGAAAATACTTCTTATTCCGGTATTTATAAAATCCAATATGATTGTGATGCGCATTACATAGGTCAAACGAAACGTAATTTTAAAGTCAGATTTCAAGAACACTTGTGGGCATGGAAATATAATAAATCCGAATCATCTAATTTAGCCAAACATCTAACAGAAAACCATTGTCACCATTGTGGAAGGAAATTTAGAAATTTTACATTTTGAAAATAAAAGTGGAAAATCCATGTACTTTTTAGGCATTTGAAATTAAATATGTCCAACGAGAAGAGCATATTCTTATCAACGAACAACTGGATCTGTTGAAATCTCCCATTCTTAAGACTATAGTCTATGGAATCCCTTCTCATACTAATTTGTAAGTAATAGAAACCCTGTATATTTAGGTAAAATTGTCAACATCTCATGTAACATTCATTCTTCTAAAGATGGCATAACAAGCCGAAATATATATCAAGTTCTAATAAAATATTTTGTGGAATATAACCAAGAGTCTTATTTACTATTTAATTTCTAGTGTATTTTTTATTCTGTCGTTCTTAAAATCTAATCTGTCGTTAATAAACCTTATTTTTTCGGGCTGAAAAATGGAACCCAATTACACTTACCTTGTCGGGTGTAGACATGGATTGGAGAATATTTATAGGAAGGTGTATAGATGACCAAATTAATACATGGATCTTTCGAGTCCATTGAAGATAGTTTTTTCTCCAACGGGCTTATAATATGTGGCAAAAGCACCTCGGAAAGTGCAAAGTGATCTCCAACATCTCTCGGTTTAACACCAAGTTCCAACGAATACAACCACTGTGACTTCAACGTGAAATTTGTAACGTGTGAAATAGAATTAATGAATGGTTGTAAATATTCTGAAAATAAAAATCAAATTAGGGATTTACGAACTATATTTTGACAATTGAAGCAATAATGCTTCATATATATATAAATAATTATAGACTTGGAGATTGTACTGTGACAACTATGGCCTTCTGTATACGAAGCATGTCGTCTTATGACGCGTTTGCATTATGGCTCAGTTACACGATGCAAGTAACTTGCACAAGTAAGTACTTGCACCAGTCTCTGGCGTCGTGTAGACGTACATGCAGTACTGGTGCCAGTACTTGCACAAGTATTTCATGCAAGTCAAGTGAATAGAAGGAGTTCCTATTTACTGGCACAAGTAGCCGTGCAAGTGACTATTAAAAATGACCGCCATGAACAACTGATTTGTTCTGGATGATACAAAAACGTTAAATATACTTAAAATGTTCATAACAAAGTGGTCTGAGGACACCACAAGTATATTTGATTTTATAAATAATTTTTGGTGGAGCTTCATTTTTGTTTACGGGTATGAAAGACGTACACGCAAAATAAAATAAGGTTAAACATCGAAAATTGGCGCGTTAAAAAGACGGTTTTACGCATCAAAAATAATTGGAAACATTTACATTTTGCAGTGTGTTTCGTGTTCTTTGCAAGGTTACTTAAATAAGATACTGGCATACGTGTAAATGACAAAACGACTTGTGCAAGTACTGGCACAAGTACATGTGCCAGTACTTGCACAAGTTATTGGCATCGTGTAACCGGGCCATTAAGGTGCCTACAGACGGAGTGCCAGCGTTCGCCAGCGCTAGTTCTGACCCTGGCCGTAACATGTAGCACTGGCGGACACAGGGGGGTGTTAATAGATAGGGAAAATTGGCAACACGAGTGACAAAGAGAGGTATATCGGACCTCTGCGGATCGGGCGGCGCAGAAGTCGAATTTTAGTATTGTCATTTTAAAAATAATTATAACCTTACATTTCGTTCAAACGTTCGTAACGGTCAGTTGTGATATTTTTAAAATATTGTTTTGTAAGTGTTATAAACTGTTTTTAGACTAATAATGGTACTACCTGGACGTACAAAATACTGTTGTGTGCCCGAATGTAACAATATGTATTTTCATAACGTTACTGATGGTGACTATACTAACACATTTTTTTGTATGCCCAAACGTGCTGAAAGATAAAGTCTTTGTATAAAGTCTTTTGAAAACATTAAGTCCTTGTAAACAATTATGTTACAATATAAATTGCAATCAGTGATCACAAATATGTAAGTTACGGCAAACTATTAAGAAAATGAAAACATCACATGTGGGTAAGTTAATGGAGACGAAAGCATTTCAGAATTTAATAAATTGTCTGAGCCCTACAGTTGCTTCATTTATAGAGTCTCAATTTAAAAATGCTGCTAAAAAAATACTATCATATTCTTTAAAAGATGAAGCATTTTACCTAGCACTTCATAAAAAATAGCCCAAAATGCTACAAATTTCTTCAAAATTTTATGATCATGCCATCCAAATGCACTATTATAAAATCTTTGCATAATATACCTTTTAATTTTGGCATTAATAAATTATTTTTTGATAAATTATCTACTAGGCATAACTCAATAATTTATTTAATTGGCCTAATTTATTTAAATTAATTTAATTAAGTATGCTTTTTATGCCTGCGTCTGCGATTTCCGACATGTTATCATGTAATATCAGGATACATCGCACTGATGAGAACCAAATAGTTCGAAACGCTTGCATAAATTGTTAAATACTGATTTGAAATTCCCGCCACGAGCGACAAATGCAGTTTAATACTGCCTGACGCTACCATGTCGCTCGCGCTCGTGTTGCCAATTTCTAACATGGGACTAACACCTCTGATACTTTACTCTGTGGGCGGACACTTGTACTCTACAGACGAAGCGTCAGTGCTGGCCAAATACAAAAATAGCGAACATGGGCCAGCGCTTGTAAAATGGTTGCAGCTTCTACCTTGCTTTTGATATTTAAATTAGATTAAAAGTACAGAAATTTACTTTTTACTTTAAATAGACTTCATAATTAAGCAAAAATGGTTATAATTTCCCTCTGAGCACAACACTCTCGACTGATGTGAAGACAAGTGTGTGCGCGTCGTGTGTACGGTGCTAACATGCATGTACAAGTCTGCACCGATGTGGGTCAAACTCCTTTGACTTATGATAGAATATCGCATCCAGCCTACGCTGGCTGTGACTTGTGACTTGTTGCCCCTACACACGATCCGCGGAGCTAGACAAGTATAAACATTGGCCGTGACTTACCCCGCACTCTGTACGCACCTTTAGGCTAGTAAATGAGCTAGTGACGCTTGTGATTCATCTATTGCTAGCATTCGCGTTAGTAGTTGGAATATGATAGTGAGTTCGTAGACAAGATAGTCAGTATCTCCCTATCCTATCCCTACTACCAAATGTTTCATCGTTCGAAGTTCTCTCATGTGCACTACACCAACGTAAACAGGTGCAGAGGTTCTTGTAGTTATTTATATTAAAAAAAAAAAAAAAACGCAAAAAGGGCCTCTTTTCCCTTTGCAGAATTCAACCTTATGTGTAATAATAGTTTTTATTACTTTCATACATAAATATAACTATTATAAAGATTTATAAATCGTAAGAAAATAGTAACTGCAAACAGAAAAATTAAACTACCCTATTAGATAAGCAAAATAAGGTCCAAAAGGGCCCGTCTGAATTCGGTGGTCTCATCCCTCACCCTGAGAGTACATTTTGTTCGTTTCAACCCCTAAAAATATTGCAAAATATCTAAAATCATGATTTCTCAGA
Source organism: Liopterus haemorrhoidalis (assembly GCA_963971575.1). NCBI lineage: Eukaryota > Metazoa > Arthropoda > Insecta > Coleoptera > Dytiscidae > Liopterus > Liopterus haemorrhoidalis. Next base: position 33,615,028 of record OZ020614.1, on the reverse strand, counting down.
AAATTAAGAACTACCGGTGAGGAAAAAGTGATCAACTACTTTTGGCCGACCCGTCCCCTATCCATGAGATTAAAAATTCATTCATCATTTCATCCCCTTCTTCGGCCAGGGAAAAATTATTAAGAAAGAAAATTGTGAAAACACCCGTTTTCCGACCCCCTAAAAAAATTAAATTTAGTTTAAATACTATATAAACACGGTTCGCAACATATACGGTTTGATTTGCAAAAATCCATAGCGAAAAAATAGCAAAATCATGAAAAAATAGAACTACCCGTAAGCGGTAGGGAAAATTCGGAAAACCTTCGACGGACTCTACTCCTTGAGGGTAGATTTTATACGTTGATCCCTTTAAAAAATTGAGATATGGTAAAAATCGCCTATCACAGAAAATTTAAAACTACCCCAAAGCGGTAGGGAAAATCTGAAAAAAAGTATTCTGTGAGCTTCAGCGACCTTCCTTCTATCCCTGAACATAAATCTTACTCGTTGCACTCCCTAAAAAATCGCGATTATTCAGGAAACTTAAAACCACCCCTACGTGGTAAGGAAAATCCGAAAAAAAAGTGGTAAGGCATCTTTGGATGGGTCGTCCCCTACCCGTGAGGGTAAATATTCTTTGCTTTATCTCCTAATGTGACTGGGGCAAAATTATGAAAAAAAAAAATCGTGAAAAATCAACTTTCCCGACGTCGAAGGGAAATAAAAATTTGCCTAAGCGCTGACATAAGCAGATCCGCTGTCTACGCCGTTTGGCTTTTGAAAATCGGTCAGTCCGTATAAGGATAGTACCAATTTGTGTATGCACCTTGCGTCTTGATTTTGGGATATTTGACGGGGCAGTATAATAACGTGTTGTGTGTAAAACACACCTACTGTCTTAGTTACGGCGCAGTATAGTGAACGAGAGAGCTATTAGACCTAGTAGCTATGCTGTTCACTAGCTCAGGGGTCGACAAACAGCGGCTCTTTAAAGATATTTGTGTTGCTCTTCAAATTAAGTTGTTAAGGAATAAAATTTAGAAAATATTCAGGCAAAAGTTCATTTTATTAAAAATTACTTTCTATTCAAAAATCTTATTGAAAATACATATATTGAGAAACCAAATAACCGATAAGAACCTGCAGTCGTGTTTGGAATTAAAAACAAGCTACACACCTAACATACTAAAACTTTCTAAGGAAATGTAAGCTCATTGTTCTCATTAATCTAAATCCATACTTATTACATGTTGTGATTTATTTATGTGTATTTAGGCACTACTCATTAAATGATGCTAAAAAAAGGATTCAAGTTCATCGAAAATCAATTAATCGAAAACGAGTTCATCGAAAACGAGTTCATCGAAAGCAAATTCATCGAAAATCAATTCATCGAATGATCAATTCACCGAATCGTCAATTCATCGAAAAAAAAAAATATTTTGTAAATATTTGAGAGTGCATTTTTAATTGTGGCTCTGTTTCAATTTAATTTGTATTCTTAATTTCTTCTTTCCATTGTAATTTTAGTTGCTGTTTAAATATAAATTAAAAGTTAAATTTTTTCACTGTTATTTTTAATTTCCCTTGTCCTTGTCCTATTAGACATTTATGAATATGTCTAATAATAATTATAATAAATAATACAGTAATCCCCTGAGATACGTAATTAATGCGGACCGTAGACTTTTGGGTAACTCGAATTTTACGTAAGTCGAATTGGAATTTTTATAAAGGAACAAAAGAAATAAATACATAAATACGTATATAAAAGAAACAAGACAAAAATAAACTGAAATTCATTTACACATACTATTCTATATGTACATACATACAAATAGAAAATATTTTTTTTTGTAAACTTGTATGTTACTCTACTCATTTTACGTAACTGCGAATTTACGTAAGTCGCATGTTACGTATCTCGATTATTGTATAACAATATTAATGGTACTTGTTGTATTATCTGTCACCACATTTTTAGGGTTTTGTAGGTATGACCAAAAAACCCTTATACCGCCATTTTGTCGTCTGTCTGTCTGTCTATCTGTCTGTCTGTCTGTCTGTCTGTCTGTCTGTCTGTTCGGTAAAAATTGAATAGGATAGGGCGGTGGACGGTAAACTCCTGTTACACCTATAATTCTGTTACACATTTTAAATTCAACTCTTAAGATTTTGTAATTAGCATCAAAACTGGATAATTTAACATTAGGTTTATAAGAAGATTTAACAAAAATCATGACGCCATCATTTTGGTTAAAATTACTTTCATCATAAAATGTGGCGTGAGTAACCCCGTAAGTTGTATCCCTTTTTTTTTATATCTCTTTTTTTGTGTCAAAACAGTATAATAATGACAGAAAAAAGTGAATTGAAGTCATTGCACTACAAAAGAGGAAGCATACAAGCTCAGCTTACTTTATTTGAAAAACATTTGGACGGATTAGATGAAAAAAATCTAGATGTTAGGGCAGTTAAAAATTTAACTGCAAGGCAAGAAAAAATAATTCCTTTACTTGCTGAATTTAACTCAATTCAAACTGAAATATAAATTTTAGAAGGTGATGAAACAAAAAACTTAGAGCGAGATACCTTTCAAAATACTTATTTTGATTTAACTACGCAGGCTGCGCTCATATTATCTGAATACGATGACAGTGGCAATGGTCATTCGTCTCATTCGCAAGTGTCTCATTCATGTTCTAAAAATTCTTGCAATCTGAAAAACATTGAGTTACCATCAATCGATTTGCCAACATTTACAGGAGATTTTACGAAATGGCAGGAGTTCCGTGATTCTTTTACGTCACTAATTCATGTCCGAAATGACTTATCAAATAGTCAAAAATTATTTTATTTACGCTCTTGTCTAAAGGGTGAACCAGCTAACAAATTACGTGCGATACAAACTTCAGACAAAAATTATCAAATAGCGTGGGATTCTTTAAACAAGAAATACAACAACAAACGCCGTATTGTCCAAACACATATTCAAAATTTATTAAACTTAGAATGTGTTAACAAACAATGTCACAATAGTTTACAACGCCTATTAAATTCCGTCGAAATAAACATGGAATGTCTTTCCTCGCTAGGCCAACCCATTGACCCCTGGGATTCAATTATCATTTTACTAATTTTAAACAAATTAGACCCACAAACTGTGCATGACTGGGAGTCAAAATTAAATTTAAAAAGTGATGCAAACCAAACTTTGCCCGAACTTGCAGAGCTTATGCATTTCTTAAACGCTAAACTAAATACACTAGAAGCTGTATCGTCCAAAAAACAGTCAGTTTATAACGATAAACTCAATATCCCCGTCAAGTTAACATCTTCAAAAACATATCACACATCAAATGTTACTTGCGCAAATTGCAATGGGAACCATTTTATATACCATTGTAATACATTTAAACAATTAAACATAAATTCTAGAATTGATCTTGTCAAAAAACTAGAACTTTGTGTGAACTGCCTTCGTAAAGGTCATATTTCCAATGATTGCAAATCGTCAAAATACAGAGTTTGCCATGGCTCTCATCATACCTTACTACATTTGCAAACATCAATAAATTCAGTAGAAAGTAACGATAAGAACGCAAACCATACCACAAGCTGTTCTTCATTTAATCAAGCCACAACAAATCATGCAATTTTGCCTACTGCTAAGGTGAAATGTCGTGATGCAGATGGTACATACCAAACGATGCGAATTCTATTAGATTCGGCATCACAAGCTAATTTTATAACAGAAAACGCATGCAAGAAACTTAATCTTGAAAAAGTACAAACGAAAACTGTAGTTTCAGGTATTAACCAATCGTCTTGCAACTTGAATTTCAAAACAAATGTACAAATTTGTTCATTATACAATAATTTTAATGTCAATATTGACTGTTTTATTTTACCTGTTTTAATTGACACAACGAATTTTAATATTCCTCCACACATAAGACTTGCAGATCCCTGTTTCGATGCGCCAGGCGATATAGACATACTCATAGGGGTTAATCTATTTTATCAATTGCTTTCCATTGGGCAATTTAAATTAGAAAATGGGCTAATCCTCCACAAAACCAAATTCGGTTGGATAGTAGCGGGTAACTTGCCTCACGGTTCAGTCGAACGAACTAATACTTATCTCTCGTTGGAAACCTTACACAACGATCTTCAAAATTTTTGGAAAACTGATGAGTTTGTCATTGATAAAAGGCCATTGAGTGCAGAGGAACAATATTGTGAAACCTTTTTCACTAAAACTACAACCCGCCATACTGATGGTCATTTTATGGTCAGAATCCCTTTCAAGCAAAATATTATTAATTTAGGTGATTCATTTCCGGTTGCTAAAACAAGATTCAACTTCTTAGAAAAACGTCTTAAATCAAATAGTTCATTATGTTCACAGTACGTTGAATTTATGCAGGAATACGAGAACCTCAAACACATGACAGCTGTCACAGTGACAGATCGTGAAAGATCCTTCTATCTTCTACACCACCCTGTTGTGAAGGAAGATAGTCTGACAACAAAATTGAGAGTCGTGTTTGACGGTTCATGTAAGCTCGAAAACGGTTTATCCGTAAATTCGACGCAACATGTTGGTCCCACTATTCAAGACGATCTTTTTTCTATAATTGCTCGCTTTAGAACTCACGAATTTGTTTTAACTGCCTACATAGCTAAGATGTATCGCCAAATATGGGTCCATCCTGATGACCGCAAGTTTCAACAAATACTTTGGCGCAATAATTCTGATCACAATATTAAAACCTTTCAACTCAACACCGTCACATACGATACCAGTTCCGCACCCTTTTTAGCAATTAGATGCTTGATTGAATTAGCTTCAGAATGTAAGACAACATTTCCCTTAGAATCTGAAATTATAAAAAAGGATTTCTATGTAGATGACCTACTTACGGGCTCTAATTCACTTGAAACCCTTAAAAATATCAAAGCAAACGTAACTAGCATCCTCAACAGTGCAGGTTTCCCTTTAAGAAAATTTAAGAGTAATGTACCAGAACTCAGTGAATCGCTGTTAAACGGTCCTATAACCGTCTCAGACAAATCAAACAAAATTTTGGGATTGTTTTGGGATCAAACCAGTGATTACTTTTTTTACTCGGTGGGAAAAATGAAAAATTATGAACAGGTAACAAAAAGAACTATCCTGTCAGTAACCGCACAATTATTTGACCCGCTCGGTTTGCTGTCTCCAATTATTGTTGTAGCCAAATTCTTGTTGCAACAAATCTGGCAACTTAACATAAGTTGGGATGAATCATTACCAAGTGATATTCATACGAGTTGGTTGCAATTTAAAAGTGAGCTTAAACATATTAACAAAATTCAGATTCCTCGGTTTGTCTTAAACACAAGTTGTTGTTATATCGAACTTCACGGCTTTGCTGACTCTTCTGAACGCGGTTACGGAGCTTGCATTTACGTTCGATCTTACCAACATAAGTATTCTGTCAAACTGCTCGCATCAAAATCACGTGTTGCACCCCTCAAAACAATTTCTTTACCAAGGCTGGAACTACTTGCTGCAGTAGTATTAGCAAATTTATCACATAAATTCAAAACCATCCTAAACTTAACCATTTCTAAGGAATATTATTGGACAGATTCCAAAATAGTTCTTTCTTGGATAAAGTCTGAACCCAATAGAGGGTCAACCTTTGTGGCCAATAGAGTATCATCAATACAAACATTAACTAATTCTGAGTCTTGTTGATGTTTGCCAAACAAACTATACAACATGAATCTTTGGTGGCAAGGTCCAGCGTGGCTCGCACTAGACCATTCGCAATGGCCCGAGCAAAATATAACCCTTCAAGATTCTAACTTGCCAGAATCTCGGAAAAAGATCAAATCCTTGCACACCGTCGTCAAGGATACATTTCCATTTCAAAATTATTCATCGTTGCATAAACTACAACGAATAATTAGCTATTGCTTGAGATTCAAATCTAATTGTACTAAACCCAAATCTGAAAGAATCTACGGCTCTCTTAGAACTGACGAACTGCAGAATGCACTAATGACTTTAGCTCGTATTTCTCAAATAGAGTCCTTTCCCTTGGAATATAATGATTTAAAATGCGGAGTTCATGTTCACACAAAGAGTAAACTTCTCAGCTTAAGTCCATTCATGGACAGAATCGGTCTGATAAGAGTAGGAGGTAGATTACAACTGTCTTCATTTTATTTTGATAAAAAACATCCTATCTTATTATGCAGTAAGCATCATTTAACAAAACTAATATTTGAATGGGAGCATAAACGACTGCTCCATGCTGGTCCTACCCAGCTATTAAGTTCAATAAGAAACCAATTCTGGCCTATTTGCGGACTTAATATAGCAAAGTACACAGTTAGAAAATGTGTCAAATGTTTCAGATATAATTCAAGGGTCATCAACCCTCTCATGGGTAACTTGCCACAAAATAGAATCACAGCAATGCTCCCATTCCATGTAGTAGGTGTTGATTACACTGGCCCTCTACAAATAAAGAACAAACACGGTCGTGGAAGTAAAACTTCAAAATATTTTATCTGTCTTTTTATCTGCTTCGCCACGAAGGCAATCCATTTGGAACCAGTAACGTCACTCACTACTGATTCGTTCATAGCTGCATTTAGACGGTTCATTGCTAGACGCGGAAAGCCATTGCATGTTTATAGCGACAACGGAAAAAACTTTGTCGGTGCTAACACAATTTCATTGTCGGAATTTCTTTTAAACAATAATGCTGCAATAGCGGAACAAATCTCGTGTCATGACGTAAATTGGCACTTCATTCCCGCCTATTCACCACATTTTGGTGGTATCTGGGAGGCTGGGGTGAAGAGTACCAAATTTCATTTAAAGCGAGTTATGTATGATGCCTCTTTAACATTTGAAGAACTATATACTGTTTTGACACAAATAGAGTCTGTGCTAAATTCCCGTCCTTTAACTCCAATGACTTCCGATCCGAACGATCTCGAAGTACTCACGCCAGCTCACTTTCTGATTGGACGATCATTTACATCAGCAGCTGATCCAGATATAAGAGACATAAAATTATCTCGCCTCGATCGCTTCCAGTATTTACAACGAATCAACCAGCATTTCTGGAACCGCTGGTCGAAAGAATACATCGCACAACTCCAACAAAGAACAAAATGGAAACAAAATAAGGACAATTTAAAAATTGGTTCGTTAGTTCTTATCAAGGAAGAAAACATGCCACCAGCTAGATGGCAACTAGGAAGAATCGTCAGCGTTCATCCAGGCAAAGACAGTATTGTAAGAGTCGCCAGTCTGCAATGTGCAAGTCGTGTAGTGAAACGGTCATTTGCAAAAATATGTGTTCTCCCTGTTAAGTGCTAATAACCTCTTTTGCCATAAACTATATTCATTATAATTACAATCTATTTTGTTCAATTTTGTAAATATGTAGCATGTATTCTTATGTTTTTTTTTATATGTTGTAATGCCTTTTAGGCATTCCAAGGTGGCAGCATGTTAAGGTTTATATGATAGGTGGCTCTGAGCCCACCCTACTATCATATATTCCTGTAACCATGGAACCGAATAAAAACAGAGCGTTTTGTATGTCAAAATAAAAACACGTAAAACTTGAAATCAGTGTTTAGAAATCAGTATTAAACCTCTCAAAAAAGAGCATTAGCCTCAACATTAATGAATATCTTGTTTCCTATTGAAGTGCCGGGTACATTGTTATTAGTAACAACCAAACATTTTTTACTTGAAAAAACAAGTTCTTCTTTGTGCAAGTTTTAAACTGCACTATTATGTAAGAAGAATTGGGACGCGCGTTCATTTTTACTCTGTGTGCAATATCAACATCTTTTTTAACATTCAAGCTTATATCGTTGGCTATTTTTTGTACTATTAAGGCGCAATCTTCGTTTTCACTTACTTCAATGCGTATGTGTATTTCAACATTTCGATTCCTTTGATATTGTTCCAAGCTAGTTATTTTATGTATTAGATCTTCCTTTTTTTCGTTGGATTCTTTTAATTTTTCTATATTTTTTCCTAAGTTGTTGATACTTTGTTTATTAGTACTTGAATCTTTTATCATGTCATCATATTGTTTAGACACGAATTCTACAGATGATTTTAGTTCACTACTTTCCATTTTTTCAACCTTCAAGTAAATTATCTTAATCTCTTGAATTTCTTCTTCAATTTTTTCTACTTTTTTTAATTTTTCTTTCATTACTTTTAAGATTTCTTTAATTTCGAGTAACTCAGTTTGAGTATCAACTTGATTAATGTTGGATGCACTAATTCCTATGTTTCTTGTTGTTATACCAGTACTACACTTGACACTTTTCCATGTTTTTTTTTGTCATTCTTAATTTATTTATTATTCTTTAGAACACTACAGACACAGAGGTCCATTCATGTGTCCATACATATACATGATTAGCCTTATAAACATAGAAATATTTTTTTAAGCTAGATATCTATACAAATAGAATGTACATATACATATATACTAACATTTCCTTAATCCATACATTATACATTATACAATTATTATTAGACTCAAAACATTACAAGTAGGTACCAATTTAGAAATAGTTCTCAATCGATACCTACTACAACTACGACTAAATACAAGTAACATACGTGCAAACCTATACCTATATATATATATATATATATATATATATATATATATATATATATATATACATTATAATTATACATTTTATTATATTATAAATTATATTGACGGTACATTATACGAATACATATATTTATACTCAAAGAATTTATTTCAAAAGTAATTAGTAATTAAAAAGGTAATTAAAGTAAACAATCAAAGTAAGTGAAATAATCAAAAATTGAAAACGAAAAAAAAAATAAAATTAAAAATATATATACTTTTTTTTTTTATACTGTTGAATTTACTGATAGAAGTATTTAAGATATCTATGTCCCTGTTAATTTTAATTAAGTTGTTGTAGAGTGAGACCAGTCTTGGAATCGGACTCATATTATAGTGACAAACTCTATAATCTCTAGTGGAGAAAAACAGATCCCTACATCGCATTCCGGTAATAGGTACCCTTATACCAATTTCAGCCAAAATACTTGGGCAGTTGATCATGTTGTGCCACATTTTGTACAGAAATAATAAACTCTGTATATTCCTTCTCTTCTCTAAAGACGTTAGTCCGTATTTGATTAAGAGTTCATGCGATGGGACCAAAGCTGGATATATCCTGGTGTTTCTAAACTCGATTATTCTTATGAATTTATTTAGATTGCAATTTTTCTAATATTTTTATGTATTTATTTTGATATGATGACCAAACCACCGATGCATACTCCAACTTGGATCTGACGAAGGTGTTAAATAGAGTTAAATACGTTTTAGCATCTTTGAATTCATAACCCACACGTAAAATAAAACCTAAGTTTCTGGAACAGTGAGTAACTAAATGGTTTATATGGTAAACAAATGACAATTTAGCGTAAAAAAATACACCCAAATCCTTAAAATGTTCTAACCGTTCAATGCTGCAGTTATGTAAGCTGTAGTTGTAGTTAATAACATTCCTGCTCCTACTGTAACTTATACTTTTACATTTTTGTAAATTTAAGTTTAGTCCTCTAAACTGGCACCAATTTTGCATTGTTCGTAAGTTGACCTCTAATGCTTTGCAGTCATCGACACTGTCTATTGCATTATATAATTTAATGTCATCTGCGAATAGTAAGCAATGGCATTTGTTCAATATTTTTGGCAGTTCATTAATTGACAACAAAAACAGTAGTGGACCCAATTTTGACCCTTGAGGAACTCCTGAAGTTGACTCATAATTGGACGATTTACAACCTTCAAATTGCACATATTGCGTCCTCTTCGTAAGATACGAGCAAAACCACTGACAAATATCCTGAAGTATATCATATTGTTTTAATGACTTCAATATTGTGACATGGTTTAACTTGTCAAATGCCTTGCTCAGATCGAAATATAAAACGTCTGTTTGCTTACCTAAAGTGTAATTGTGGGTTATGAAGATAGTAATTTCTACAAGATTAGTGGCAGTAGATTTACCTTTAATAAACCCATGCTGATAAGGTGACAAAGATGAGGCAACTTGATTGTAAACATGCTTGTACACCACCTGTTCAAATACTTTGGCTGCAGAGGACAACAAGGACAGGTCTATAATTCTTCACACAGTGTTTATCCCCTGATTTGAAAATAGGGCATATCTTTGCCAACTTCCATCTGTCGGGAAAAATTTTAGTTCTAACTGACATATTGAACAATATCTGTAAGGGTTCCGCGAATATATCCATGCAACCTTTTAGTATGTATGGTGGTATTAGATCTGGTCCAAATGATCTCTTTGGGCGTAATTTTTCTATGGAGTCCATAACATCCTCTTTTGTTATGATTAAACTAGGGGAAGAGCTATTATACAAGGTAGTAAAACGGTTATCATCCTTGTTATATACGGATGCAAAGTATTCCGAGAAATGTTCCGCGATATCTTTATTTGATGTCAAAACTGTGTCATTTTTGGATATATATGATGGACTATTATTAAATTGTTTTTTTACTCCTTATATACGACCAAAAAGTGCTGGGGTCATGGCAAATGTTGTTCTCTACTTCAGAAAGAAATTTAATTTTGTTTTCCCTAATTAATAACTTAAGTTTTCTTCGGGTTTCTTCGAACATGTACTTGTGATACTGTTGGTCACCACAATGAGTTTTAATTTTTTTATGATGGTTATACTTTATTTTAGTTAGTTTTATCAGCTGGGATAAAATTTCTGAGGCTTTTTAACTTTTGGCACATTTATATCAAATATTTCATACATTACCTCATAAAAAATTTCTAAAGCCAAGTTCACATCATTTTGCTTCTTAATAAAACTCCAGTTTATAACTTTAAGATCTAGATACAACTGATGGAAGTTGGCTCGTTTGAAATTATAATTATTTTCAATGTTGCTTGGTTTATTTACCTTAATAACATATTTATAATTACAAGATATACAAAGAGTTGGATGATACTTATCTTCGTCAACTAGAGGTTCACATTCTCTGCTGACAGAAGTATTAAAATTGGACAACACCAAGTCCAAAGTACCGTCATATGCATTTCTTATAAAATTAACATTTTTTAAATTATAAAGACCGGTAAATATTTTTAATTCCAGTAATTTACTATTGTTTTGTGTGTCTCTTATAAACGCATCGTGAATATATTCTGGTAAGTTAAAATCTCCAATTATCAATATGTTTTTATTTAACAAATTACAAACAGAGTTTATTTCATTAAATATGGCTTTGTAGTATTCACAGGATGAACTAGGAGGGACATATAGACAGCATATAACAATATTGGAGTTGTTGCTGGATAATTTCACAATAACCAATTCATGAGGAGAGTTATAATTAGTTAAATCTAAAACTGACCAATTCTTTTGAACTGCCACCAAAACCCCCCCTCCTCTGCGACCATCGTGCCTATCTTTTCTGAAGCATGAATAATTATTATTAAATAATTCATTATTGTTAATATTTTCAGTTAACCATGTCTCAGTAAGAACTCGAACCTCATAATTATGTAAGTTAATATTATCAGAGAAGGTATGGGTCTTGGTACGCAATCCTCGAACATTCTGGTAATATATATTTATGGTATTATTAATCGACATTGGTGTTTTCTGCTGATAGGATCATTCTCGCCTTTGATTTATAACTCTCCTCATTATTAGTGATATCCCTTTCGGTTTTGATAACTTTATAATAACTTTATAATTGTTTTCTTGCCTTTATTAAGTTTTTTATATGTTGACTTTGTTACCGAGCATTCAAAGTGAAAAGTTTTATCACATTCACAACATTCAGCGAAATCAGCGTTTAATACAGGTTCAGAGCTCTTAAAACACTTCACTTTAGGTGACATTGTAATTTTAACCTGTGCGCCACTGGAGTCGTTTAATACCAAATACTGCTTAAACTTGTTCAAACTTTGACAGATCACTATTTTGTACAATATTTTTAGTTAATTTAAGATATAAATAATACACTGCGATTTATACTGATAATAATATGATACAAATTTCGGCAATTTTTTTTAACCATTAAAATGCATATTATTACACACTTTATAAACGAAAAATTGTAGACAGCTAAAAACATGTGTTGCACTAAGAACTTGCTAATGAATAATTGTTCATTACTATATTCGTAAAATTAGACATTTGTTATTGTAAAATGAAAAAGCTTATCCCGGAAATGAAACGTCTTCGCAGCGAAGGGAAGAAGGCTTACATAAAATATGACCAACTGTGGTAAACGAGAGTGAACCTGTCAATAACAAGAAACGAAACATCTCTGTCGAAAAAGAAGAAGCTCTCACAAGAGAAGAAAAGAAGGCCAAACAACAACCCGAAGCCGGTAAACCTCAAAACCAAAGAAATAGAGCAAATTCAGTTGGTTCAAAGTCAGGAAAATACCAGAGTACCCGAGATATTTTCGGCAGTAGCACGAATTACCAAACCGCCAAAGAAAAATAGGAATAAAATTCACGGATGACATTTCGGCAACGACACTAAGCAAAGAAAACGTAAAAGAATACACTAATAACAATTATATTAAGAATTTATCAAATCTCCCAACCCGGGTGGTCTCCGTGGGAGATAATGACCAACCCTCCCCCCAGAAGAATAAAACCAAACCCGGAGAAGAAGCAGCTCTAGGCACCTCCAATTACGGAAAAAGTAATCCAAGAGGGCAATTTCTTATCGACTTTGCTTTAGAACATAATTTGAAGATAAGCAACTCGTTCTTAAAAAAATCACCAAATCGTAAATGGACCTGGCTCTCTCCAAATGGAATTAAAAATGAAATAGTCTTTATTCTCGTATCACATTTATCTCTGGTTACAAACGTGGAAGTACTTAATAATTTTAAGATTACATCCGACCGCAGAATGGTAAGAGCTACAATAAAAAATGAAAGAGATGAAATACGAAAAAATAAATTTAGAACCACTCCTCACATCCATCAAATTGTAGAAAACGAAGAAATCTACCTAAAGGATCTGGAAAAAAACATCTCGAAAATATACCAGGGAAATTTCCGTCAAGTAGAAGTACAGAATATGTACAAAACCATAGAAAGAGCTATATTAAATTCAGTAAAATCATACGCAGAAGATCAGAACAAAAAATCAAACATAAAAAGTTAAGAAATAATAAAATTAGGGAACAAAAACAAAAAAAACTCATTGAGAAAAGAGAAACAATTAAGAATATAAAAAATAAAACACCACTACAGAAAATAGAGTATGCGGAAATAAAGAAAGTAACAAAAAGAGAAATAAGGAGAGACGTAAGAGAGTACAAAGAAAAGGTTACTCAAGAAATTCTATCACAACTGGTTCAATAAGAAAATTGAAAAAAGAGCTATCTTCAGGTCGCTAGTGGATAACAAAACTGTAACGGTTCACGTGAAACACTAGATTTTTAACAAAAAATATTAAAATTATAAATTCATTAACATTCCCCAAATATTTCAACTAGATTCAAAATAGATAAAGACAATCAATTGATAATAGAAAATAACATAGTAATTAGAAAGTTTTAAGCTAATCGCACATTTTTCAACTAATAGATTTGTTTTTAATAAAGTAAATTAATACCGTTAATTCCTAGATAAACTTTTTAAACTTGTTTTTCATCAAAAAATTGATGTTTTTTCGTATAAATACACGGCCCCCTGTTAGGGATTGGACGTTAAATCGCCATAATTATTAAAATCATATATCAGACTAGTCGGAGGAAGGAAAAAGAAATACAAGGAAACAATGGACAAAATGGAATGGACAAAATGGAATGGACAGAACCAGGGGTGAAGAGAGGGTAGAGGGAATTAAGAGAAGAGATAGAGAAAGCGGTGGTGAAAAAAGGAGAGGGCTTAGTACAAGGATGGGAAAAAAACCATGGTGGGGGGAGAGATGCAGGAAAAAGAAAAAAGAGGCGCAGAAGGCCTGGGCCAAAAAGACTAAGGGGGAGGAGACGGAGGAAGGGTACAGAGAAAAATTGGGACAGTATAAAAAACATGTAAGAAGGAAAAGATAAGATATTTGGTAAAGGAGCAGGAAGAAGTGGGAAAGATAAGGAACGAAAAGCAAGCCTGGGAATATATAAACAGGATGAGAGGGAAACAAGGAGACAGGAGTAACAGGATTACCATGGAGAACTGGAGGAAACACTTCATGGAGATATTAGAGGGAAGCGAAAAAAGGAGGAAGGAAGGCGAGGGGGACAGAAGGGGTGGAAGAGAGAGAAGGGGAAGAAGAGGAGGAGGGACCGTCAGGGGAAGAAATAGAGAGCATAATAAAGAACATGAAGGAATGGAAAGCAGCAGGGACAGATAAGATAAGGAATGAGGCATGGATAAATGGAGGAGAGAAAGCGAAGAATAAACTGGTAGAAATAATAAAAGTGATATGGAAAGGAGAGTGATACCCGGAGGACTGGAGGGAAGGGGTGATGTAATTATGAGTTATGATGAGTTAGCATGTAATTATAGAGGTGTTACCTTGATGAGTTCAGCGTACAAGGTATACGCGAAAGTGCTGAACGAAAGATTAGTGGATGAGATGGAAAAGAAAGATTTACTGGAGGAAACGCAGTTTGGGTTCAGGAAGGGAAGAGGGGCGATTGACGGTATATTCGCTGTGAATCACATAGCAGAGGAGAGGTTAAAGAGAAAAAGAGCGAAAACGTATATGGCGTTCGTGGATTTGAAAGCGGCGATTGACATGCTGGATAGGGAGGATCTATGGAAGGTAATGGAAAGGAAGGGGATAGGAAAGAAGCTGATAATGAGGATAAAGGAAATATACAAGGGGACGAGGTGCAAGGTGAGGGTAGGCGAGGAAGAGTCGGAAAGTTTTTGGGTGAATAAGGGGGTGAGACAGGGTTGTCCACTGAGCCCGACCTTGTTCAACCTGTATGTAGCGGATCTAGAAGGGAATATGAGGAAGGGACAAGATGGGGGAGTGGTAGTAGGGAAGATGAAGTTGTGGACATTGGGGTACGCGGACGATATTGTATTGATGGCAGAGGGGGAACAGAAGCTTAAGAGAAGCTTAAGGAAAGACTAAGGTAATGGTATTCGGGAAAGGAGGAGGAAGAAGAAAGAAGATAAAATGGGAATGGGGTGGTAGAGAAATAGAAGAAGTGAAGAGTATAAAATACCTAGGTTATGTACTAACGAGGAACAATGGGGCTGAAATACACATAAGGGAAAGAGTAAAGAAGGCAAGGATAGTCATGGAGAAGCTGTGGAGTATAGGAGAGAGGAAGTTTAGCGACGATATTAGATGGAGATTGAGGTTGTTTGACGCCGTGGTGAAAAACATCCTGCTATATGGGGTGGAAATTTGGGGATGGAAGGAATGGGAGAAGGTAGAACGAGTACAGGAGAGGTATTTGAGATGGATCTTAGGGGTAGATAGAACAACAACAGGGTATATTGTAAGAGAGGAACTGAAATGGGATAAGATGAAAGTGGGTACAGGAAGGAGGGCGGTTAAGTACGAGGAGAAAGTTAGAATAGAAACAGACAAAAAAATAATGAGGGAATGCTGGGAGGAAAGAGCCAGAGAGGAACAGAAAGGAAGATGGTACGCATGGAGGGAAATGAGAAAGGAGTATTACTGGAGATGCGGAGTGGATGCGACAGAGGTGGAAAGGAGAAGAAAATACGGGATAAGCGTGATTGAGGAGTTGTGGATGAGGGATAAGGAAGTGGGGGAGCAAGAAAGGACAGCCAGAATAGACAAATCAAGGAGCGCAGGGAGATATAAGGAGGTCAGAACTATAGGGGTACCAAGCTACTTGAAGGGAGAAAGAGGAAGGTCAGGAGGGAGAGTTAGGAGGATTGCCAGGCTAAGGTGCGGGAATGAAGAGAGAGGAAATAGATATTGGAGGAAACAGGAGGAAAAGATGTGCAGGATGTGCGGGGAGGAGGAAGACATAGAGCACCTCGCGAAGAGGTGAAGAGAGATGACAGTATGGTCGGGGAGCACATTAGACCTGTTGCACGAAGATGGAAGGGGGAGAGGTGGGCGAGGGAATTAGAGGCAAGAAGGATGGAGATTGGGGAAGGATAGCAGGAAGGGGTAAAGGAAAGAAGGAGGAGACCCGGTGGGAAGCAGAAGGGGAGAAATGGAAGGAAGGGGGATGAGGTTACCTAGAAATGTGGAGGAAGGAAGGGAGATAGGAGGAGGGGTGAGGAAATGGTTGGAAGGGAAGAGAATGAAATAAAATAAAATAAATCAAAGATGGGCGAGAGAACTGAAAGCAAGAAGGAAGGAGATCGGAGAGGGAAACCAGAAGGAGAACAGGAAGAAGGAGAGGGACATTGGAGCAAGAAGATAGAAAAGAGAAAAAACATTGTTATTGTTATGTATTTATTGTTGGATTTATTGTTTTATTTTTTGTAATGGCTAATACCCTGAACGCCGCAAGGCCTAGGGAATAAAGAATATATATATAATCGAAGGAAAGTTGTTGACGAAATTAATATGGGTATTAAATAAAATTCTTATGTCATACTCGTCATATATTTATTAAAACAATTTTTATCGAGACGTTTCGATTGGTAATCCAATCATCCTCAGTCCAATATTATTGTCAAATTTATAAGTTAATGTATTTCCACATTAAAATGTTTGGATCGGACAGGAACGGTTAATCATAGTCTAGCCGAACGGTCTGTCCTATACTCTGGAGTATAGGAGAAAGTAGCAAATGTATTGAAGAAAATTATCAAAATGGACAAGCGTTGTTTTATTTAGGCACAGACAACTTACATGCAGGAAAATCTAGATGATGAATAAAATGGTTTCAGTAATGAAGTAGAAATACAAAAAAATTGTCAGAAGGAACGAGCGATGTTCTGTTTATGGACAAATTGTATGAACGTAATGGTTAGAACATGGTAAAGTGGTAAAATGGTAAGAGAAGTTTTATTAGTTTGATTATGTCGCACGTAATAGTCAATGCTTACTGAAAAACAACGAACGAGGCGAACGATAAAAAGTCATGAGAATTGAAATTTTATAATTGAAATTAGGGATAAGTTAAAATTATTTAAAATTAAGAGTAATGCGTTTTGAGTTTAAAGATCTAAGTTCTGATGATTGAGTTCAAACTTTGATCAGAATTAGAAATTTGCATTCAGGATGACAAACGGCAGATCACTGATATTAGAAATGCGAAATACGAGAGTTACCTTTTATGTTTTTACATGCGACCAATAGATGGCAAGATTGAATTATGTCATTGCTATATTCGTAAAATTTGACATTTGTTATTGTGAAATCGGTAGCAGCTTATAAATTGACCGAGTAGTTTGTTGACAGTGATGCGTAGAAGTTGAAATGTTCTTCTAGCATGAATTTGGATAAAGTACGTTAGTAATAGTAAGGGCTGAACTACACTACAAGATGCAAATAAATTTTCCGATATCATTGCAAGGCTAAAATAAAGGATAAATGAAAGATGGTACGGAAATTTGGCACCAAATAATAAGAGAATAATGAGGTATGCTATTTCTAATTCGTTCTTGGTAATTTAGAAATTTTGCATAAAGACTTAACAAGGTTATTCAAAGAGTGTTATTATAATTGTGAGTATGCTAAAAAGAAAAGATTTTGAAATTTCAGAGAACTAGCTTTTACAGAATTGCAAATTAATAAAATAATGTTTTAAATCTAATGAATGTAAAATTTTTAGTTCTTCCAGGTTCAATAATACGGGAGTACCAAGTTGAGTCTGTAACTGATGTGATGGTTGTGGATACACAGACAAATATAGGCAGGCGAAAAGTGTCGAAAGTGTCTCATAAGGCGTCAAATATGCCTTGGCCTTAAGTTTGTACTAATGATACACATTTGATAAAAATGCCAATATAAAGAGAGAGAGAGAGATAGAATTTAAAATTAATGCACATTGCTTGCGCAGATCTTTTGATACAGTTATTGCAGGTTTTAGTGCCAGGAGATAAATTAATTAAATTTGTTCTTCATTCCTTGGAGAACTCCAACAAGGACTAAAATAGTGGGAACCGTAGCATTCTACTTAATTTTACTTGTTTTGACAATGCGCTTGATAACAGATAAAGTCGCAGTTTACCTGAACTAGAAAATGAAATGATCTGAAGAGAAATAAAAAAAAAAAAAAATGTCAGTATGGTCGAGCGGTATATAGAAAATTCAGAAATCACAATACAAAAAAAAACACTGGTACGACACCTTTGCAACTGCTCCTGAGAGTAGATAATTCCAACCCAGATAATAAAGGCTTGAATCAAATCAAGCCCTTTTGCGCGATTTAACACCATTACGGAATCGACAACTTGATCGCGAAAGAGTTGAGAGAACAATGAGAGATAATCGTGGATTTGAAAACGCTAACCGAAAAAGGCGAGATACTTTACAGTTTTCGTTGGGAGATTTTGTGCTGATACATAGGGATTTCAAATTGCACATTAGTAAAAACAGATTACGAGTTTTTGGGTCCCTATGAAGTACTTAAATGCTTAGATAAAGGTCGATACGAGTTGATGAAAGTTGGTACGAAGATCATCAGTAAGGCAGCAAAGGAACTATTAAGACGGTGGCCTGCCTGTGATATGAAATACCTCATCGAAATGTTGGAATCTGATGGGTCAAGTAACTTTCAATACTAAGTTAGTTAGTTGATCAGTTGTATTTTGTCTTTTTAGGGTGGTTGGATTACCACTGGCAGATTAGTCAGTTTCTGGGATAATAAAGTAGAAACTGGTCTAATAGTTGATCTCTTACGTGCCGTTGGAGGAGATTTCTCAACATTAATCGTTTCATTTTTTAGAACAACAGCCCTCAGACTTTTTACAGCATTCGAGTTCTGCAGACTATGTTCCTGGAAAAGACTAGGAGATGACATCGAGCAACGCTCCGACATCAGACAGAAGGTGAAGTTTTACGGTTGTGCCGATTCCGACGGCTATGTCCAGGCGGCGCTTCGAAAGCGGAAGCTATCCGTTATGAAATTGGAGAAAAAGTAGTAGTAGAAGACATACAATTGACCGGTAGCGGCAAGTTGGGGGCCAAGTTTCTAGGGCCTTATGAAGTTTTGAGTGTAAAGGCGAACGATCGCTATTTATGAAGCGTTTAAACCTCACGAAGGTAACTGATTATGTTGAGAATAACTAGAATGGTAAGAGACATTTTATTGCTTTCATAAAATGATAAGGCACTGAGTATGAAGCAGGGACAGTCACTGAGCTTGTTGAGTACCGCAAGACACACTGGTCGTTTTTGCTTTGTGAAGGCACAGAGTATAAATAAGCGACAGTCACTGAGCTTGTTGGGTACTGTAGACAATCTGTAATGAAATAAATGGATAGTTGAGTTAAGAATTGATAGCTTGTCGAGTACCGCAAGACACACTGGTCGTGTTGAGGGCAGTTGAACGATCAGGGTCCGTCTCTGCTAGTTAAGAGCAGTAGAACGGTCAGGGATCGTCTCTGCCAGTTGAACGATAAGGGACCGTCTCTGCCAGTTGAGAGCAGTTGAACGGTCAGGTATCGTCTATGTAGGTTAAGACCATGGTCTATATGTAGATTGAATGAGGGCCCTCGAATGTGGTGTGGATCTTAAATGGTCAATGGTGTGGATCTTAAATGGTCAATGGAGTGGATCTTAAATGATCAGGGATCTTAAATGGTCAGGGACCTTAAAAGGTCAATGATATTGGACCTTAAATCTTTTCTTTTACTTAAATCTTTTTGAAGACTGTTTCAGACTATTCTAAGGCCTACATGATCATCCCCTGATGACATCTACCACATCGTCATTTACCAGATATTCGTCTACAGAAAGGACGTGAGGACACGCCAGTAGCAGGACGGCCGGGTTAGCATCTAGCCTTCCACGAAGCCCTGTTACGTCACCATAAAATGTTATCAAGATGCAATCCGTAATCTGGACCCACTAATGATTACGACTCATTAACGATAATGATGACGGCTCATTACACTAATTGGTTTTTATAAAACACACGTAGAATTTGATAGAGAGATCAGATGTTTTCTTACGTTGTAAGAGTGAATACTTAGAATAAAATAGTCTGTGAACAAGTTGAGTTTTATTTAAACAATAGATCCCTTATTTGTTTACATATATATATATATATGTTAGCATCTAGCCTTCCACGAAGCCCTGTTACGTCACCATAAAATGTTATCTAGATGCAATCCTAATGATGACGACTCATTAATGATAATGATGACGGCTCATTACACTAATTGGTTTTTATAAAACACACGTAGAATTTGATGATAGAGAGATCAGATGTTTTCATACGTTGTAAGAGTGAATACCTAGAATAAAATAATCTGTGAACAACTTGAGTTTTATTTAAACAATAAATCCCTTATTTGTTTACATCAGAAGTGGGATCGAGTCAACGTTTCTGCTTGTGAATGGGATTCATGCACGTCTTAATAATATTTTGTTATTTTATTGGGGATCTTGCTTTGATGCATATTTGCAGTGTTTTGTTTAAATTGTTAATTTGATGATTAAGTGACAAATAGTGATATGATAAATAATTACCTGTGTGCGTTGTTTCGGATATTATTGAATTTAAGTTTTTGTGCTTGAAGAGTTACATAAGTTAATCATGCAATTTTGTTCATGAAAAACTTATTTAATCAATTTGCGAAGGTGAACGTTCGAAAACGTTTCTGGTTGTGAACGGGAAAAATGGAACAAATGGATATAAAAAAAATACTGTTTGTCTAAGATAGTAGTTTGAAAGTGAAAAACGCAGGTGATACGTTTCAATTATTGCAAATAATAAGTGATTATGGTGGAACATATTGGTGGAACTTCCAACGTGGAAGGAAAATGAAACGTTGGAAAACGTTTTCCGACGTTTTCAGTTGAAAACACTTTTGCAGACTATAATTTTTCAGGTATTATCCGTGCTATCAAACTAGTTACGTCTGGTAAAGCTATTTCCTAATGGAATTTATACTTAGCGATTGACAACAGATTGAGGTGCAGTTAAGACGAAATAGCAAATGTATTGATGAAAATTATCAAAATGGACAAGCGTTCTTTTATTTAGGGACAGACAACTTACATGCAGGAAAATCTTTAGATCATGAATAAAATGGTTCCTATAATAAAGTAGAAATACAAAAAAATTGTCAGATGGGACGAGCGGTATTCTGTTTATGGACAAATTGTATGAAGGTAATGGTTAGAACATGAGTAAAATGGTAAGAGAAGTTTTATTAGTTTGATTATGTAGCAGCGACAGTCACTGAGCTTGTTGAGTACCACAAGACACACTGGTCGTTTTTGCTTTGTGATTGCACTGAGTATGAAGAAGCGACAGTCACTGAGCTTGTTGGGTACTGTAGACAATCTGTAATGAAATAAACTGATGGATAGTTGAGTTGAGAATTGATAGCTTGTCGAGTACCGCAAGACACACTGGTCGTGTTGAGGGCAGTTGAATGATCAGGGATCGTCTCTGCCAGTTGAACCCTCGAATGTGGTGTGAATCTTAAATGGTCAATGGTGTGGATCCTAAATGGTCAATGGTGTGGATCTTAAATGGTCAGTGGTGTGGATCTTAAATGATCAGGGATCTTAAATGGTCAGGGACCTTAAAAGGTCAATTATATTGGACCTTAAATCTTTTCTAATCTTTTTGAAGACTTTCAGACAATTCTAAGGCTTACATGATCATCCCCTGTTGTCATCTACCACATCATCATTTACCAGATATTCGTCTACAGAAAGGACGTGAGGACACGCCAGGAGCAGGACGGCCGTGTTAGCATCTAGCCTTCCACGAAGCCCTGTTACGTCACCATAAAATGTTATCTAGATGCAATCCTAATGATAACGACTCATTAACGATAATGATGACGGCTCATTACACTAATTGGTTTTTATAAAACACACGTCGAATTTGATAGAGAGATCAGATGTTTTCATACGTTGTAAGAGTGAATACCTAGAATAAAATAATCTGTGAACAACATGAGTTTTATTTAAACAATAAATAGCTTTTTTTTACATATATATATATATATATATATATATATATATATATATATATATATATATATATATATATATATATATATCAAAATCATATTTGTAAACATTTCGATATGTCTTCATGTACCACTGAGTACCGGCTCGCTACATATTTGGTAGTAGCGGTACGATTTAAAAGAACGAGTATCAAGGATACGCTACAAAACTTAAAAACAGAAATGGGAAATCAACAAGTAATAGATCCGAAATAATGAAAATTGCCACACAATTTTACTCAGATTTGTACTCCAGCCAAATACCAAACACCGTGGGGTCGAGCAACAGTCAGACAAAAGAAGAAGCTCCACCTTTCCTAAACTCAGAAATCGCAAGCGCGATACAGGAGCTAAAGAAAGACAAAAGCCCGGGCAGCGACAACATACCGAATGAGCTACTAACTTTGGGCAAAGAACATCTACAAAAGCCACTTCTAGAGTTGTTCATTAAGATATAAGTCACAGAAGAAATACCCAACCCGTGGAAACTAGTCGACATAATTCTACTTCACAAAAAAGGAGACAGAGATGTCATAAATAACTATCGTCCAATATCCCTGCTACCATGTCTCTATAAATTATTTATTAAGATGGTATTGCGTCGTATCAGTAAAATCTTAAATGAAGACCAGCCAACAGAACAAGCTGGATTTCGAAGTTCTTTTTCTACAATAGACCACCTACACGTTGTAAATCAAGTCATAGAAAAAAGCAACGAGTACATTTATCGACTTCGAAAAGGCATTCGACTCTATCGAACATGTCTTCATTTATAAAGCATTGGAAAAAAGCGGAGTAAAAAAGAAATGCCTAGAAATTATAAAAAAAAAACATCTATGAAGAAAATTACGCAAGAATCAAACTTGAAACAGCTGGACCTACTTTCAGACTACGGCAGGGTGTGCGACAAGGTGATCCTTTATCTCCAAACTTATTTACTTGCGTACTTGAAGATATCTTCCGCGAGTTGGAGTGGGGAAACAGAGGAATTGTAATAAATGGAAAAAGGCTCACAAATCTTCGGTTCGCGGATGATATAATTCTCTTTTCCAAATCTGCTGAAGAACTAGAAGAAATGATCAATTCGCTTAACGTCCAATATGAGAAAACAGGAAAAATGAACAAAAATAAAACTAAAATCATGACAAATGGACAAATGAGAACATCAGTATACATGGAAATAGTTTGAAATAAGCAGAGGAAATAATAACAGCGGGCAAATACGGTCTTTCAACAACAGACAAGGAAAGGAAATAAAAAGAAGAGTAGGTCAAGGGTGGAAGAAATTCTGGACCTTAAAAGATATATTCCATTCGAACTTATCAACCACAATAAAAAGAAACGCATTTGACAGCTGAGTTAGTCCCACTATGAGTTATGGATGTCAAACTTGGTCTACAACCCAAAAACAAAATAACAAACTACACACGTGCCAATACGCGATGGAAAGATCAATGTTAAAAATCAAAAGGTCGGACAGAATCCGTCTATCCGAAATAAGGAAAAAAAAACAGGGCTAAAAGATACTTTAAAAACTGCCAAGTCCTTGAAATGGAAATGGGCTGGTCATATTATGCGCCTTAGAGATCATAGGTGGACAAGGGGTCACGGAATGGGTACCTAGAGACCATAAAAGAAGGCGAGGAAGACAAAGAACTCGATGGGAAGTTGAAGTTAAGGAAACAGCAGGCAAATTCTGGAGAAGGGAAACAAGCGACCGTCAACGTTGGGCGCAATTGGGCCCATGCCCAGAAATGGGCTCCGTGAATTTAGTAGAATTAAATTCAATTAGATATTAAGAACATTAATGTATGTAAATATTAAGTAATACATGTATTTTAAAATCATTTTTATGAAATGTAATGTACATCATAAGCTACAGTAAGTACAATTGTATATATAGATTTAATAACGGAAATAAAAAGGGCTAATAATAATTCTAAAATCGGTGGCAGCTTATAAATTAACCGAGTAGTTTGTTGACAGTGTGCGTTTAAAAATAAACAAGTTTGGGAAAAAATGGATATTACTCGTGCAGGTTTTCGTTGGATGATTTTTTACGATTTTACTAAAGACCTAACTCAACAACAATGCATAGATTCGCTTCGTTCAACTTTTGGTAATGAAGCACCATCGGAAATGACTGTTTACAATTGGTTTGCAGAATTTCGTCGTGGTCGTGCGTCCGTCAGTGATGAATCTTGCGAAGGTCGACCAAAATCGGTTATGATTTAAAAAAACATCGATGTTGTGCGCCAAATGATTGAAGAAGATCGGCATGTGACTTACCGTGAGATAGAAGCATCCTTTGGCATATCGCAGACTGCAATACATTCGATTTTGCTTGAACATTTAGCTATGAAAAAGATCTGTTCCAGATGGATACCGCATAATTTGACCGAAGCTCAAAAAAGGTTGGTGTTGATTGGTGCAAGGGAATGCTAAAAAAATTCAACCTAGGCTCTGCAAAATTCGTAGACAACATCGTTACAGGTGACGAAACTTGGTTTTATTCATATGCACCGGAAACTAAGCAACAATCCACTGTATGGGTCTTCCAAGATGAATCGAAACCCACAAAAGTTGTTCGTTTACGAAGCACTTCCAAGAAAATGATCGCTTGTTTTTTCGGTTGTATTGGACATGTCGAAACCATTTCTTTAGAGGATCGGAGAACAGTTATTGCTGAATGGTATACAACGATTTGTTTGCCAGAAGTCATCGACAAAATCAGGAAAAACAATCAAAAACGTCGCATCATTCTTCATCATGACAATGCAAGCTCCCGCACAGCACGTCAAATAATTGATTAGTTGAAGGAGAAAAACATCGAATTAATGTTTTCTTGCCCGTATTCACCTGATTTATCCCCTAAGGACTTTTTTTTTGTTCCTCAATGTCAAACAAAAATGTGTGGACAGCGATTTTCATCTCATCAAGAAGCTGTTGAAGCCTTCGAAAACCATATTTTCGAGATACCAACTTCAGAGTGGAAAAAATGTTTCGAGATACCAACTTCAGAGTGGAAAAAATGTTTCGAGAATTGGTTTGAACGCATGCAAAAGGGTATAAATCTTAAAGGCGAATATTTTGAAAAGCAATAAAACAGTTTTTCTTTCTTAGTTTTTGTAAAAACTTAAAAGGTAGCCCCGTAATATCTGGGGGTTATATGCAGCGTTAACTTGATATTTCCCCTATTTCTTAGAATTCTTTCGCTAAGAATTTATATCATGGTTAAAAGTGGAAATTTTCTGTTATTTTTGAAATATCGATAAAAATTATAAATTTAAAATCAGAAGTAGCGGATGTCGCAAATGTCCCTTCTTAGAGATAGAGTAGAATGTTGAATCTTATATAAGACTGTCAGTGGAAATGTCATTCTGTAAATTCGTCCTGACAAGAAACAATACATTATTGATATCCCAGGAACACCGTATAGCAACCAATTTACTTCTCATCTGTCTAAGCAGCTTAAAAAAATACTCCAAATCGCTAAAATAATTATACAGATTTCTAGCTTCACAAAGAAAATATCTAATTCCGGGTTTAATGTTTTTCGTAACACTTTAGTCTAATTTACTTTTCGCTTGACCCAAACAAATATCATATGTTCATATGGTCAAACTCTAGTTGGCTTTGGAATTTTTATGAAGGTATGTTTTAGACCACACGAAAATATTTAAATCAAAATGGAAGATACTTTGAACACTTATAAATAAAAATACTTTACTTTCAAGTCGTTATAGAAAATATATTTTTCCGTGATCCATAAAAGATATTAAAAAAATGTTTAAGTAAAATTTTTTTCTCTTCAAAAGCTCTAACCAAAAATATTCAACCCGATATGCGTACTTCCAGTTTGTTCCGAGTAGGGTAACACTGAAATTTGCACAAATTCACAGTCGATGACCACGGTCATCGAGAGCGGCCAGGACCACGAGGGTCTGCCCGTTGACCTTTGTACTTCTTTCAAGGTCGCGCTGAAGAAGTGTCCGGAAGACAAAGTCACCCCCCTTCCCCTCCGAATTCCTGCCCCTACTTCGCGCTCTGTCTAAATTGTATGGGTGCGAGAGAGATGCTGGATTTGCAGATAGGTGTGCAGCGATTTGCAGCGACAGGTGCGCAGCAGTGTTCTTTCAAGGTCATCGCTGGAGCTGAAGATGACGTCGAGCCAACCAGCACCTCCTGAAGATCTTCTTCGTCGAGGAGTCGATGTGTTACGGGCTAGCCTAAATTTTAGGCGCAAAACAGGAAAAAAGTCCTAAAATTTGTTTTTTTCTTTGAATGTACCCTCGGGGTGGCTCACCCCGCAGGGTGAGATTTCCCCTTTTCTGGGGAAAAAATGTCGCGAGGATGCGGCGGGAATCGAACCCGGGCCCTGTTGATTTCCGACGACGACCTGCGGTCTTTGTGCACGAGACCATACGGATAGATGACGGAACGTTGAAAATAAGCGTTGATAAGAAGCCGGTCGTCAAGCGTTATCTGCTTGAGGTGACCCGCTTGACCTTTTAAAGTGATAAATGTCTATTTTATGATTTTGATGTAAGGCATTTATCTCGGGAATATACAAGGTGTCTCAAAAGAAATTTTATATTTATTTAGCTTACTGCGTGAACGCAACGTATCCGAGGGGCGCGGGGGTTATGTCAATCGGTAGCCTGGCTCTTGGGAATTCAGTCGCTATGGAGCGTTTCTCGGGAGCAGACCGCGCGTTATGCGTGCGAGAGTTTTACAAAAACGGTGATTCGGCGACTGTAGCGCGTAGAAAATTCTGCAGTATTCGAGGTTTTCGCCACTTAAATGATGCGCCAAGCATTCCTCTCATTCGACATTGGGTTAAAAAGTTTGAAGAGACTGGTACAACGCTGGATAAATCAAAATCCGGGCGACCTAGGTCATCAAGAACGGTAGAAAACGTGGAGAATGTTAATCAGTCTGTTCGTGACGACCCGAAACTTTCAATTCGGAAGCGCGCAAGTGCTTTAAATGTGCATAGATCATCATTACATAGCATTATGCACAAAGACCTAAAGCTGCACCCCTACAAAATTCAATTGGTGCAAGAATTAAAGCCCCAAAATGCCAGTCAGAGGCTTAATTTCGTAAATCAGGTGATTGAGCGATTTTCAACGTTTACCAACATTTTGTTTTCGGATGAAGCTCATTTTCATCTTAATGGTCACGTAAATAAGCAGAACTGCCGCTACTGGAGTGCAACGAATCCGAAACGCAAACATCAGAAACCCCTACATTCGCCTAAAGTGACCGTATGGGCTGCGATGTCGGCGCGAGGAATTATCGGCCCTTACTTTTTTGAAGACGAAAGGGAGCGTACAGTTACAGTGAATTCAGAGCGTTATGTGGAGATGTTAGACAACTTCTTGGTACCTGAACTGCAAAACTTTCCTGGCTATAACCAAAGAACATGGTTCCAACAGGACGGAGCAACTTCACACACGTCCAATATGTCTCTGCCACGTGTTCGTGAAATTTTCTCAGGCAAATTGATCTCCCGGAGAGGTTACATAAATTGGCCTCCACGCAGTCCAGATTTAACCCCTATGGGGTTATCTTAAATCTAAAGTTTACGCCAATAAACCGACTTCACTGGCGCATTTGAAAGAAAATATCCGTCACGAAATGGCAGCCATCCCTGAGTCCACCTGCCGAGACGTCATAAGTAATTTTACTGTTCGATTAAATGAGTGCCGAGAACGCGAGGGTCTACATTTAGACGATATTATTTTTAAGAAATAAATCCCCAAAAAGTGTATTTTAATAATTAATAAACATTTTTTCTATATACGGCTTACTTTTTTTTTAATCGATCCACTAAATATAAAATTTCTTTTGAGACACCTTGTACATGTGTTTGTAATTAAAGTCATAGCCGGGTATTTTCTTATATTTTAACAGAATTTCTATTTTAAATTTATTTTTGATGGATATGGGTTAGGAATAAAAGAACGTATACATTAATTCATAGAATTTTATTGAAATAAGTTTATTTACAATATATTTTCATGTAATAAAAGTTAAAACATAATTTTATATAATGTTTTTTATTCTATTTTAAATCTGTATAGATTGTAAAAAACTATATATATTTATGCACACACATCATGGAATGTTAGTTTGAACATGGAGTTCATAGTGGATATTCAGGGATTTGAAATATTCAATTTATAGCAAAAGAAGTTGCGGTGATGAGTAGAGATGGAAAAAAATTAACCCATTTTATTGTGAAGCCACCATTTCCCAGGTCAAGTTTAACTCGGGAATCTAAAAAAAATGTTTTGTTTTTGATCGAGAAACATCATGGGCTTTTGTGGGATGAATGTTTCGTCGATTATGAATATATGTGTAAATATCTAAGTGAGTTATTTCGTTCGGCCTCTAAAATTATTGTAAAGGGAGATTTGAACAAAAAATTTGTTAAACAATATTTCGATGGAGAAATTGTAAATTTGGAAAACAAATCTTTTGTTAAAGAATATTCCGATGGAGAAATTGTAAATTTGGAAAACAAACTTTCGATGAAAAAGTCAGTTGCAGTGGAAAAAACATGTTTTGCACACGCACCGCCACATGTGTGTTCTCTGCATAATGTTCATGTGATAAAAAAAAATATTAGATTTGGAAGTATTAGTGGAACAAACTGTCGATACATTTATCTAAACTTTGGAGCTATTTAATAAATTGAACATAGAAACATTATAACCGTCCATGGCAGAAAACTCGTCACCTCCACCAAGATATCGCTATTTTAAATATCAAGATAATGTGTAATATAAAGGTTAAATAAAAACAAATGTATATTTTATATGTTTTTTATTTCATCTCCTACATACAATCCTTCTAACTTCCTTAAAGTACATTTCATATCAACATATAACTGAATATCAACTTTGGGTTTATAAGTTTATTTACATTATTATTTGAATTTTCTTAACTTAAATTGACAATTTTGTAATTTTGTTAAAGTTATAGAATTTTCATCTTGGCAAGTTCCAGCTTCAATGAATAGTTCAATGTTTCTTTTTTCTATTCCATCAATTGTAGATTTTAAATTTTGTATTTGTAACGTTGTGTTAGCGATTTGAATTGCGTATACTTGCACTTCAAGTTTTAAGGCTTCGTTGTTATTAACGTATTGTTTCAGTAAATGCTCGCAATTCATGTGCATGTTTTATACTCTGTTTTCATTTAGGGGTAATGAAATTTTTTCTGGTCCCACTGTTTTTGGTGTAGTTGTTGTTGATGTGATAGAAGAACTGACTGAATTTAGCTTCGTAGACTTAACGTCATGGATAGCTGCGGGTCTGATATTTTCGATAGATATGTTGAAGAGAGGACTGTTGTGTCTGAACGGAATGTATACCCCCCTCACTTGACTATTTTCTAATATTCTTAAAAAGTCCGTGCTACCATTGGCCCAATGCGAAGATTGAAACTGTTCAGACCACAGCACCGTAGCGAAAAGGAAAACAATGATGATGGACGCTGTTGACTTCATATTTGTAGATTACGTGTAGAGTTTGAAATGATTTGTTTATATACCTAACGTTATATCAGGTGAAGAACAAGGTGCACTTGCTGATGACGTTGGTTTGTCTGCCTGAGGTCACACCGGTTGACCTTTTTACGTGATAAAGTTCTATTTTAAGATTTATCTCGAGGGAACGTGTGTATGAAACTGTTCGTTTCAGTTGATCATCAGTTTTAACAATGAAGTATGTAGAACTCCTTTGTGACTATAACGTTGGTGAACTTTTAGATGGTTTGATACCACGTTTGGGGGAAAATAACATTTTATGCTTAACGGATAAACAACATCGAAATTTGATACTTCCAATAAATTTTAAGGAACATGTCGATGAAGCCGTCATGCTAAAAGTCGATGTATGACATAATGGAGTTCCTATAATTGCTATTTACACCGTTTGAGAATGCGAATTAATTCGAACATTTTTATGTTCCAAACATACGCTGGAGCAATATATTGGACAGGCTGGATATGAAACTGATATACCGAAATGGGCAAAAGCATTTGAAAATTTTCCAAGTCATGATGGTAATAAACCCTTAAAAATTCCATTTCTACCTTAATGTTATAAATATATTTAATATTGTTGTATTATTAATAATTATTCATTCATGTATTCTATATCTGTATTATTAATAAATATATAAAATAAATATTATGTACTGTTTTTACATTTTTAGAAAGTTTTATTTATTTTTATTTTTTATATATTTATATATTTACATCTTATATGTTTATTATAAAGCGTTATTTTTAATACACGTTAAAGATTTAAATTGCGCTAAAGAAAATGTATTTTATTTTTATAATTGAGGTAATAATAATATATAGTTAGTATATGTATTTCAAAATAATAAAACTTGTAATTTTAATATTTTCTGCTATAAAACTGGTGTATGTATTTATTCCAAAAAATATTTATGTGTAGTAGCATATGTAATTGATATATTTTAAAATAATAATAATAAACTGGTAATTGTAATATAGGCATTTTATTTTCCTCATCCTAATCATTTTTATGACAACAATAAAAGTTTAAATTTTTTTATTTATAATTATATATATTTACATATCATTTAATCTTATTATATAATTAAATCTCTTTCTCTGAAAATAAAATAAAAAATATATAAGTTTGTTATTTTGTTAAATATTTTACAATTATCTTACAAAAATTCCTTCGTTAAGAAATCATATCTTAACTACTTCTTCTTTACTGCCGTCTGCTCCTCGACATCATCTGATGAATCATGTATTTCAACTTCAGCTGACGGTAACGGTACTCTCCTCTTCTCTCCCTTCACCATAGTTGATAAGGATGGTTCCTCATCAGCTATATTAAATGAAAACCGTTGAAGTGCAATCTCGAACTGTTTTATTTCTTCTGTATTGTCTAGGGCTGACTTAAAAACACTAATTGGGAGGTCCCCAAACTTCCTTTCCAAAGTTTTCAGCTTCGGGGTTTAATTCAATTCAATAAAAATTTTGTCTGCATAATCCATAATTTTTCTTACTCCATATCTTGAACAATAAAAGAAACATATATAATAAAATATAATAAAATAAAATAATTTTAAAACTTACTGAAATATCTGTTTAATTACCACATACAACATCTCCTGTGGTAAAGACGTTTTGTCCATCGATATAACCACTATTGTACATGGTACTGTAGCCATCTTGTTGTTGTTGTTTTAGTATTATATTTATTATACTATGATTGTAACTAGTTGAATTTCTTGTATTTATAGTTAAAATACGTGCACGTGCTAACCCTCACCATAAACTAAATGCGTAATTTAAGAACATTTTTAATAATCAAAGTATCATGTTTACACAAGTCAGCAAAATGCTTGTCAATATTATTCAGTTGCTTATCATTTTCCATATTTTTAATTGATTAAAATTCATTAAATGCATATGTTTATATGAATCAGCACAATGATAAATATTTTTCATATTTTTAATTAAAAAGTCTCATCGAGGCAGTCATAGCGTTCGGACGTGTTTCTCCGAGCTCTCTTATCAGTACTTAATTAGCAGATAATTAAGCACCTCATTAATTATCTAATCGGATTATTGTCACTGACCAAAACATAATTGGCTCATTGAAATAAAAATATTTATATCTGTACGCTTTTGCGTACAGATGTAATGGCTGAATCCAACGAAGCGCAAACCGCACAAATAGTGCAAAACGCGCAAAACTCCCAGAGTTCCTCAATGGACGAAGACTCTTCGTGGACCCTAGTAGATTCGAGGAAAAGGTTAGCAAATCCACTATCACCTGAAACCAGACCTCAAGAAAAGCGAAACCGGCCAGCCACTACTGTTATACAAAATCGCTTCCAAACGCTGACCAATGTTCCAACAGAAGATGAGACTGTGGAAATTAAACCTCCACCAGTACTTATACCAGGTGTTACAAATTACCAAAATTTGACGGACCTTCTGGACACAGTTGCTAAAAGTGATTACAAGTGTAAACTTATTGGCAAAGACCAAGTGAAAGTGCAGTGTCAATCCTCAGACAGCTTCAGGAAAGTTGTCAACAAACTCCGTGAAGAGAAAACAGCGTTTCACACTTACCAATTGAAACAAGAACGGCGTTATAGAGTAGTTCTGCGCAATATTCACTACTCTGTTGACATTCTAGACCTTAAGGATGAAATACAAAAACACGGTCACACCGTAACGAACATCCATAATATCGAACATAGGGTCACTAGAACTCCACTATCTATGTTCTTTGTGGACTTGGCACCGGCGAGCAACAATAAAGAAGTGTACGATATAAAAACACTGTTGCACACCAGAGTTGTCTTTGAGCCCCCCCATACTAAACGACAAATTGTTTAGTGTATGAACTGCCAGAGGTACGGACACACAAAAACCTACTGCTTCCGGCCAGCAAGGTGTGTTAGGTGTGGAAAGAACCACGCAACAAAAGAATGCACTAAAGCAGCAGACGCTCCACCAACATGTGCCCTTTGCAGTGGCATACACCCCGCCAACTATAAAGGTTGTACCGTCTACAAAGAGATGCAGAACCGGAAATATCCGATCTTGAGACCCAAGCAGGTAAATAATGCCCCACCCGCACCACGAAATAACTGGAGCCCTAGTCTGGGTCCATCCCCGTCCCTGGTGAAACCAGGAGTATCTTATAGCCAAATGGCACAAGCAGCCAGTCAGCAAAGGCAAAATGAAAACAACTCTCTCCAAAATACTACCCATCCCACCCCACCAAGCAACAAGCTAGAAAGCATGATGATAACTCTCATGCAGCGGATGGATACAATGTTAAACTTGTTAACAACCCTAGTGTCTAAAATTGCCTAATGGAGCTTTCACTTAAAGTTGCATTATGGAATGCCAACGGCTTGGCTCTGCATAGCCAAGAGTTAAAATTCTTCATCTACAATCATGATCTGGATGTTATATTAATATCGGAAACGCATTTTACAAGTAAGTCGTACTTCAATTTGGCGCAGTATTCAATCTATGCAACTAACCATCCAGATGGGAATGCCCATGGAGGAACAGCAATAATTGTAAGAAATAAAATAAAACATTATGAACTGGCAAAATTTGACAAAAATTATCTTCAAGCAACCAGCATCATGATTGACGATGTAAGAGGTCCTTTTGCTATATCCGCAGTATATTGTCCTCATAAACACAATATCACCGCAGAACATTTCCAAGATTTCTTTGATAACCTGAGTAATAGATTTATAGCAGGCGGTGATTACAATGCTAAACACAACCATTGGGGTTCAAGAGTGATAACGCCACGCGGTCGTCAGTTATTGAAAACTATAAATCAAAATAATTTTTCTCACTTATCCACTGGCGAACCCACTTACTGGCCAACCGATAGGAAAAAAAATACCCGATTTGTTAGATTTTTGTGTGGTCAAAGGTATAGCCCAATCATACTTAAACGCAAAATCTTGCTTCGATCTTTCATCTGATCACTCTCCTGTCCTTGTTTCCTACACTGCTAATTGCCAAAAAGCTGAAAAACTGACAAGTTTGTTTAACCATCAGACAAACTGGGAAAAATTTAGAGATATTTTAAACGACAAACTTAATCTAAATATGCCCTTAAAATCAAATTTAGATATTGACGAAGCAGTAGAACATTTGACATCCCTAATTCAAAAAGCTTCATGGACCGCAACTCCCGATATTGAAATTAAAGCAAGCACTAACTATTATCCTGAAGAAATCAAAAGAGCAATAGCGAATAAACGCAAACTTAGAAGAATATGGCAAAATAACAGGACACCTGTAAATAAAACCATATTAAATAAAGCTACGTCAGAATTAAAACGCATGATGTGGGAAACGAAAAATGAATTCTTTTCAAAATATCTTGAAAATTTGTCTGCTACTAAAAGTACTGATTATTCTCTTTGGAAAGCCACAAAAAAGCAAAAAAGACCTAAATTAACTATACCACCAATCAGAAAAGATGACGGTTGTTGGGCCAGAAGCGATAGAGAAAAGGGTGATACTTTTGCACAGCACCTGACAAAAGTATTCACACCCCTCCCCAGAGAAATTTCACCAGTAGAAGAAAAAGACATTCTTGAATATCTTGATACTCCATTACAACTATCCCCACAAATCAAACCAGTTAAAAGTAAAGAAATAAAAAAGCTTATATTCCAACAGTTAGATCCAAAGAAAGCTCCTGGATATGATCTCATAACAGGTAAAGTTCTCCGAGAATTGCCAAATCAGGGTTTTAAATTAATTACTATGATTTTTAACGCCATTTTTCGAACTGGGTATTTCCCAACACAGTGGAAACTTGCTCATATTATCCTCGTACCGAAGCCGGGTAAATCTCCGGAACTAGTTGCATCTTATAGACCTATTAGCCTTCTGCCAATTATGTCAAAATTATTTGAAAAAACACTACTTAAAAGGCTTCATCCGGTATTACATAAAAACGATTTAACACCAGACCACCAGTTCGGTTTCAGAAACAAACACGGTACAGTCGTGCAAGTACATCGGGTGGTTAGCATTATAAACGAAGCCCTTGAAACCAAAAATTATTGCTCATCAGCGTTTCTCGATATTTCTCAAGCCTTTGATAAAGTATGGCACATTGGGTTGCTATACAAACTTAAAAAGTACCTACCTGATACATATTATAGAATATTAAAATCGTATCTCTCTGAAAGACACTTTCAAGTAAAGTTTAGAAGTGAGCTTAGTAACCTCACCCCTATATTATCAGGTGTGCCCCAAGGAAGCGTACTCGGACCAATTCTTTATCTGATTTTCACTTCAGATTTGCCAGTGTCAAGTAAGACAATCATATCTACCTTCGCCGACGATACGGCAATACTTGCACTACACGAAAATCCAGTCCAAGCATCCCAATTCCTCCAAGAGTCCCTAAATGATACTCAAGCGTGGCTTAAAAGATGGAGAATTAAAGCTAATGAATCAAAATCTGTACACGTTACCTTTACTACCAAAAAAGAGACCTGCCCACCAGTCCAATTAAACAACCAAGATTTGCCAATCTCGGACTCCGCGAAATACCTCGGTATGCATTTAGACAAAAGACTTACATGGAAAGATCCCTTTTATGCGAAAAGAAAACAATTAGCCTTAAAATTTAAGAGTTATTACTGGCTAATGGGGAAACATTCAAAACTTTCTTTGGATAACAAATTACTATTATATAAAGTAATTTTGAAACCAATCTGGACCTATGGTTTACAGGTTTGGGGTACTGCTAGTAAATCCAATATCAATAAAATTCAAAGATTCCAGTCGAAAACCCTACGGGCTATAACGAATGCACCTTGGTTTGTATCAAACGATATCATACACAGTGACCTCTTTATGCCAACAGTAACTGAAGAAATTTCACGATATAGCAAAAATTACATGAGTAGGTTGGAAAATCACCCCAACACTCTCGCGATATCACTCTTGGATAACAGTGAAGTTGTTAGGAGGTTACAAAGATACTCGCCGTTAGATTTAGTCGATAGGTTTTAGTTTGTTAAATCTTTAGTGTATAAGTTTATAGCCACGTTTATAATGGATACATAGCCCAGCCATAGCATAAAAATACAGTATACTGTTTGTTCTGTTTATTACAAACAGATGTTCAGTTCAGCGAAACCCTTGTGGAACCTATGGATATGTATATGCACTGGGTTGTGGAACTATTATAGACGAGGCCTAATTCTAAGCAATAATACAATTATGTATTAAGTTACATTTAGGATATTGTTACTGAACAATAATCCACCCATGTTATACTACAATTAGTCAAACCATTTACTTATTGTTTGTATAAAACAGATTGTAAATATACTTGGAGATGAATAAAAAAATATATATATATTTTTAATTGATTAAACCATTTTTAATTGAAATAAAAATGTTATAATTTAGCTATATAAAGACTTATCGATATGTGTTAATATTAAAGAAGTAAATAAAATCTAAAACATTGCTTTGCTCAATTATTAACAAGTAAGTAAAATTTAATTTATTGTTATTATTATGGGGTTTGTCAGGTCTTGACAAGCGTCCACTAATCTCAAACTTCAGCAACCTTTTGAGCCGCGTCATACTAGAGATTAGTGGATTATTATTATTATTATTTCCTGTACTGAGTATTATTTTTTTTCAGTGTGTTATACAAAGAATATTCATAAAATTACAGAACAATATAAACATAACGAGCAAAATACCAATTTAATTCCTATATTTTCAAACATGGATATTTCTTTAATAAAAATTAGGTGACTTATTATGATGATTTAAAGTCAAAAAAATTAAAAAATTTAATAGAAAATAAAGCTTTGACTTATAAAATGGCTCATAATTTTCTGTAAAATTGCGGTGAAAGATTTTTTATAAATTTATATTTTAATTTTAGCGCTGACAATCATATTTATTTTGAGAAAAAATATAAAATTGTTACGAATTTATTTACATCATATCCTCATTATGTTTGTAAGAATTGTATTAATAAATCTTTAGAAAAAGAAATTATATCTAATCCTCTTCAGAAAACTAAATTTATAATGCCGATTGAAGAAGAACATCAAATAGTATTTAACAAAAATATACCGCAAATTTTACTTAATATTTTTAATTATTGTCATTATTGTAAAAATCAATTATTTATTTGGAAAAATTCATCAAATTGTTCAATATGTTACAACTATTTATATTGTAATGAAACTTTTGATAGTAGTAGCGAATAAATAGGTTATTTTTATAAAGTCAAAGCTTTTTAATAATCAGTGAGCGTAAATGAGGAAATAATATAAGGAAAATGGAAATCAACATGGTGAACAATAAAACCTATAACAAATATTATCCAACATATGTATTAACATTTAATAATTAAATACAATCTGAAGCATTGGCTAGTTACTAACAAGTATGTAAATTTAATTTATCACTATGTATAAAATTTTAATATGTTATAATATTTCAATATGTGTAATATTTAATTTGCAGATAAACACCACGCCCGCACCGACCATATACAAATGTTCAATCTGTGGAGGTGAAGACAGCCCCGATAATTTATGTAATTGTAATATGTGTAATGAATAAAATATAATTTTTCTTAAATATATTGTTATTTTTATTACACATGTTTTTTTCTTTCAAAGAATAAAATAGGAATACAAATTTTCATAAATAAATAAATAAATAAATAAATTATGTTTGTATTAATACAAAAATTTTCAGACAAATGCATATCATCTAGTTATGAGTCTGAGTACAAATCATATTTTTAACACTCGATGATAACGGATAATTAATGCAATTATAACAAATGTAAATTTACTTAGCAAAATTACAAAATTATTAGGTTAAGTTAAGAAAATTCAAATAACAAATAAATTGTAATATGTGCTATGAATAAAATATAAATTTTCTTAAATATATTGTTATTTTTATTACGCTTGTTTCTTTCAAAGAATCAGAAATAGCACACGGTATACATGCTAAATAATCGGGGTTGTCTTAACCTCCCCAGATTGAGCTTTTGTATATGGCCGGTTCAGTGGTGTTTATCTGCAAATTAAATATTACACATATTAAAATATTATAACATATTAAAATTTTATAATTGAGATGAAAAATAACTGACTTATTTACTAATAGTAATAGGCATTAATATGTTTGGTATATGTTTACTTGTTTATCTCAAAGAATCAGAAACTACACACAGCATACATGGTAAATTATCGGGGTTGTCTTCACCTCCACAGATTGAGCATTTGTATATGGTCGGTTCGGGCGTGGTGTTTATCTGTAAATTAAATATTACACATATTGAAATATTAAAATATTATACACACACAATATTAATGATAAGTAACCTTTTTAATCGGTGATGTTTCAAATCTTCTTCTTCTTTACAGTTGAAATGAAATTAGCTTCATATGGACCTCACATGTTCCAAATTACATACAAAGTTCAATATTTCTTTAGTTGGTTATTATTATTTTAGATTTTAAAGCTTCATTGTGCTCATCATGATGAATAATAATACCATTCAAACCTCTTTTACAACAAACAAACAAAAAGTGAAACACACATAGAACTGTAACAATCACAACTCCGATAATAATTATCTTCCCAATTCAACAACGACTTGATCATTAAATGAGGTAGGCATTCTAGATTCATCATGAGCGATAAACTTATGATTACAACATATCCTCATCACTACTAGAAGATTCCACATCGGATAATGATAACATATCCTCATCACTACTAAACGTTTCCACATCGGATAATGAGGATGCTCCCGGTCGTATAAAAATATCACGCATCGAACAGTTAGTACCAAAATGATCGCGTAAATACCACACGTAATTTAAACGATAATCAAGTGCAAGCTGATGAATTTCAAACCTTGATCCCTGCAAAATACCACCAGCAATTAAGCGATGAAAATACTCTTCACAATGTTCATCATGATGAAGAAAAATTTCATCAATACCCCTTTTAACAAAAGACAAAAACGATATAGGAGTAATGAAATGATATAAATTTCGAACCTGATTTACATTGGGAGCGTAACCATAGTAATATAAAATTTATTATAAGCAATTAATTTCTTGGGATGGAACGTATCATATAATGAAACTCCTTTACTGCTGTGGCAATCACACGATCTAAAATAACAATTATCTTCCCATCCAACAAAGACTTGACCACTGGCAATATCCTGAAGATTACAACCACAACAATGACAAACGTTCTTCATCCATGATGCACAATGAATACACATTACTGAAACAAATACATTCATCAGATGGTACAGTTTCTTAACCTTAACATAGCCCCTATAAAACCGTAATAATTATAAATTAAATTGTACTTACTTGTTAATAATTGAGAAAAGCAATTTAATGTCATAATTGAGCAAATCAATTTAATGTCTTGGATTGTATTTACTTCTTATAATTAACACATATCGATTATATATAGCTAAAGATAAAAAAGATAAAGATTAAAATAAAGTCTTTATATAGCTAAATTTTAACATTTTTATTTCAATTAAAAATGGTTTAATCAATTAAAAATATGAAAAATATTTATCATTTTGCTGATTCATATAAACATATGCATTTAATGAATTTTAATCAATTAAAAATATGGAAAATGATAAGCAACTGAATAATATTGACAAGCATTTTGCTGACTTGTGTAAACATGATACTTTGATCATTATATATAGCTAAATTTTAACATTTATTTTTATTTCAATTAAAAATGGTTTAATCAATTAAAAATATGAAAAATATTTATCATTTTGCTGATTCATATAAACATATGCATTTAATGAATTTTAATCAATTAAAAATATGGAAAATGATAAGCAACTGAATAATATTGACAGGCATTTTGCTGACTTCTGTAAACATGATATTTTGATCATTAAATGTTCTTTAAATGGTTAATTTCCAAAATTATTGTTATGTTATATGTTGAATGATGATGATTTGTATAAAAAGAAGCTAATTTGAAATTAGAACTCAGTTCGATTTACAATTGCTTTCGTATTTAATTGCTTTCGTATTTAGAATGTCACAAAATAATTCAGCACATTTTTTTGCTACATGTTCATTTGATCCGGCACATAGGGTGTTAAAAACCCGATTGAGTATACACATGATAAAAGTACACCCAGAAGCTGTGCGAAAATATTTAAACAACGGCGAAAGTCAAAGGACTATAGGGTCTATGTCAACATCAGGCTATCTACGAGACCATACCTCAACAAAAAGAAGGTGATTTGAAGGTAGGTTAGTAATCGAACTCAGTTTGGTTTAAATTGCTTTCATATTTAGAATGTTATAAAATATTTTACCACATTTTTTCTTTTACATGTCCGTTTGATTCGATACACAGGGTGTTAAGTATACAGGAAGTAAGTTACATACAAATCTAAGATGTCTTTGTACGAACGATCAAAATTTAAAGTACGAGAAGCATACCAGCGCCATTGGGGGATAGTAAAACAAGAACTTCCTAAACCGATATACAAAGAACTAACTTTAGATTGGCTAACATCTGAAGAACGAATAAAACCAATAAAAAATTCTGAAGAATTTGATCTTTCAACTGACCATTTTGTTAATGGTTTCTATAGAGTACCATTTCCCCCAAATGATTATATTAAAATTATGCAACTAAATTTAGAAGAATTACCTAGATTTCTCACTACAGGACCGTTTCACATAGAATATTGTCATTATGAAAAAACAAAAATGGTCGTACCCTCGTGGGACAGCTGATATATGTCCTCGATGTTTTCAAACCGATGCTATGGAGGTTGATGCTAGCTACATCTACCGCACTCATCATGATATTATCAGAGAACCTTATTGTTTTGTGCAAAATGTATTATGGCGAAAAGAAAACTGGTGTTCATATTGTTTAACTACACCTTTGTTCGATGTTATGTCGCAGGATTCATGTCACACCGAATGGGGGTACCATAAAAGCGATTACGACCCAGAATGGGAAGACCATTTTACCGCAGGACTATGTAATAAAACTCACCGATCTCACCGATCTATTTTAAAAGAATTGTATAAATTAAAATGAAATATATTAAATCAGATGTAAATTTTTACAAATAAATATTTCTAGTATTCATTTTGTATTTCGTTCTAGATTTAAAAAATATACAGCTGTTTAAAAACAGTTTTTGTACTATAACCTGTTTTGACCTGTTTTTTACCTGTTTTTTACCTGTTTAGACCTGTTTTTACCTGTTTTTTACTTGTTTTTTTTTTACCTGTTTTTTACCTGTTTTTGACCTGTTTTACCTGTTTTAAAAAACAGTTCTTCATACTATAATAAATATAATAATAATAATTACTTCATATTGTAAATCGGGTCTAAAAGATATAAAAACATAAGTCAAAAAATTTTCAACACACTGAAAAGATGGGTGAACAAATTTTATCCATAATTTAGAAAACATTTAAGTTAGGATATGGAAATATATTGTAAATATGAAGGAGATGAAATTTAAATATATAAGATGTAAATATATAGGTAATTATAAATAAGATGTAAATACAGGGTATCCCAAACAAGTGATTCACCATTGGGGGATTTTACAACGAAGAATTACAGAGGGTAAAAGGTGATATGGTGTTCGTAAAGTAGTTGGGGTTTGATGATAATCACAGCAGTTGGATATATAAAAGCAATGTAGAGTAAAACTGGTGTTCAATCCGTTGCTTCTAGGCTTCCTGACATCATCATCATCATCATCATGAGTTCCATGATAGTTGATTTACAAGGGTTTAAAATAGCGAGAAATAATGAATTTATATGTAAAGAACTCGCTGTTGTTCATGTGAAAAGTAAAATATGTATTTCAAAAATATTTAAGCCACCATATCCGCGGTCTGATCTGAGTTCTGAAGACCGGCACAATGCCCGATGGCTTACGAAAAAATATCACAATTTGGAATGGTGTTCTGGGAACGATTCATATAGCGACTTTCCTAAAATACTCAAGGATTTATTAGACGGTGTCGATATTGAAAATATATATGTTAAAGGGTTGGAGAAAGTGCAATGGCTGCAAAAATATATAGACAAAAAAATTTATGTGAAGTGTGAATCTTCACACATTTCTGGGTTTTGCAGGTATTAAGTAACTGAATGATGATTATTTGGGATGCCAAAACAAATTTTATGTCAAAATATTTTTTTATGAATTTTAATTCGAATGCCTAATACCATTATTTAAGTTTCTAAATATGTGCAGTATTTTATTTATACAGCAAGGTTCAGTAAGATTTTTAAAATTGCGCCTATGGCTTCCATTGGTTGCTTAAATCATAAGCCCCGCTCTCTGATTTCGTCAAACAGAATTAAATTATAATTTCAACACTTCCCACTGGTTATTAAATTTACGCTTTTAAAAAATAAATGCAACATTTATCAATATATAACTAGAATATTGACAAAATAATTTAAACAAAATAAAAA
The DNA here is from genome assembly GCA_963971575.1 of Liopterus haemorrhoidalis. Taxonomy (NCBI): domain Eukaryota; kingdom Metazoa; phylum Arthropoda; class Insecta; order Coleoptera; family Dytiscidae; genus Liopterus; species Liopterus haemorrhoidalis. The sequence goes on along the minus strand of OZ020614.1, from coordinate 33,572,782 downwards.
TGCAAGCAAATGCAAAAAAAACAGAAAAAAAAAAAAATTAACAGGATTCGAACTCTGCAACGTTCAAACTGCAAATTACTAAGTGCATAACAAAACCAACTGAGCTACTAGAGTTACTGATCTAGTGTGTACATAGCGAATTAAATATTTAACATATTTTAGTTAAAAACACAAAAAATGCGTTATTTTCCGAAAACATAATCTGATCAAAAATTCATGTTGTACTATTCCGGTTCACACCAATGTACATTACTTAGAATTTTTTCAGATTTTAGTTTAAACCATCTGGGCTACAGGGTGTGGACAAAATTTTTTTTGCACAATTTTGGCAAAAATCCTATGATAATAATTTATTTTGCAAAAATAAAATTTTGATCGTTAATCCACGTACTAAGGGCTTTCATTTGATATCCTACTCAGAGTTTTTTGATGAGCAAATATTTGTTTATATTTTTAGGGGGATATGTTTTTTAGATGTTTTAGTATTTTTCCTATGTGCGGGTCAAAGAGTTGTATAAGCATGCGTAATTTCAACTCTCTAGGTTTAGTCGTTTAGCTACAATTTTTACCGAACAGACAGACAGACAGACAGACAGACAGACAGACAGACAGACGACAAAATGACGGTATAAGGGTTTTTTGGTCATACCTACAAAACCCTAAAAATAATAAATCTCGAAAATTTAGAGTGTCCAAAATTAGCTGTAATTAGGGAACCTCTACAAACAGACTGTTGCAATTTACATATTAATAATTGTGCCGTTCGTAATGTTAAAGCATTATTGAAATGGTTTAAAAAAACATTTAATACATATAATGCCTTCAAAAAATATCAAATTCATGGTGGTGTATTGAATTTTATGGATGCTGAAGAAATAGCCCAACTTCCCATGGAATTTATTATGGTGTTTGCGGAAAATCAAATCAACGATCAATGGAATAAATTCCCAGTGTCTTGGAGGAATGATACACGTTTTCAACAATATTTGTGCTGCCGCACCCATTACAATGAATGGAACGGTGAAAACGAAGATGTTGTTGGTTTTTCCAATACACTGAGGAAGGATTGTTTACGGTGTAATATAAGTCAATAATATGTATATTTTTATGTATTAATTATATCAATTTTTAAATAAATAAATATTTATTAACATTAAATTAACTTTTCATTTTATATCACCATATTCCTTACAATATTCTGTCGATAAATAAAATGCCGGCGGGGGAGTTGTATATAAGAGACGCATATTCCTTGAATTAGTTGTGGGAAATAACTTATCATGACAACCATGAAACAAGAAAGGTTAAAAATGAAAAAGGAAGAAAACAGGCTTAAGACGTTTGGAAATTGGCCTTGTGATTATGTACATCCGCGCGATTTAGCAAGATCTGAATTTTATTATTACAACGTGTAGGACACTGTTCGCTGCCCTTTCTGCAGAATTGAAATTGGCCGTTGGAAAGATGGAGACAATCCTTCAGAAGAGCATCGGAAGTGGTCACCAAATTGTCCATTTATTAATGGAGTTGTTGTGGGGAATATTAAATTTTACATAAATGAGGGTCTGATTGATGAAGATTAATATTTTCAGACGTTAAAAATATTAAATAATAGAATTGTATCCAAATATTATATATGATAAAATAGATACCATAACGTTTCCTAACTCGAGTGAATATCTTTCAGGAACACGTATTCAAATTAAACAAACTCAAAGTTGATATTCAGTTATATGTTGATATGAAATGTACTTTAAGGCAGTTAGAAGGATTGTGTGTAGGAGATGAAATAAAAAACATATAAAATATACATTTGCTTTTATTTAACCTTTATATTACACATTATCTTGATATTTAAAATAGCGATATCTTGGTGGAGGTGACGAGTTTTAATGTTTCTATGTTCATTTTATTTAATAGCTCTATAGTTTTGTTTTTATCACATGAACATTATGCATAGAACACACATAGATTTAAAATAGTTCTTTTATTCCTAACCCATATCCATCAAAAATAAATTTAAAATAGAAATTCTGTTAAAATATAAGAAAATACCCGGCTATGACTTTAATTACAAACACATGTATATTCCCGAGATAAATGTCTTACATCAAAATCATAAAATAGACATTTATCACTTTAAAAGGTCAAGCGGGTCACCTCAAGCAGATAACGCTTGACGACCGGCTTCTTATCAACGCTTATTTTCAACGTTCCGTCATCTATCCGTATGGTCTCATGCACAAAGACCGCAGGTCGTCGTCGGAAATCAACAGGGCCCGGGTTCGATTCCCGCCGCATCCTCGCGACATTTTTTCCCCAGAAAAGGGGAAATCTCACCCTGCGGGGTGAGCCACCCCGAGAGTACATTCAAAGAAAAAAAAACAAATTTTAGGACTTTTTTTCCTGTTTTGCTCCTAAAATTTAGGCTAGCCCGCAACACATCGACTCCTCGACGAAGAAGATCAAGGTGGTGCTGGTGGGCTCGACGTCATCTTCAGCTCCAGCGATGACCTTGAAAGAACACTGCTGCACACCTGTCGCTGCAAATCGCTGCACACCTATCTGCAAATCCCTCATCTCTCTCGCACCCATACAATTTAGACAGAGCGCGAACTAGGGGGCGGGAATTCGGAGGGGGAGGAGAGTGACCTCGGCTTCCGGACACTTCTTCAGCGCGCCCTTGAAAGAAGTACAAAGGTCAACGGGCAGACCCTCGTGGTCCTGGCCGCTCTCGATGGTCGTCGTCAGCGACTGTGAATTTGTGCAAATTTCAGGGTTTCGTAGATACTGAGCTCGGATGCCCCCTGTTACCCTACTGTTCCGGAAAATTTCAATACTACTATTCGATTTTTTGTGTAATTTTCTTCCCCCATGTATAATTTTGCTTATGCATCACGTTTTCGAGTTGAACTCGTATTAAGTCGGGGCAGGAGTCGGAGTCGGGAGTCGGAAAAAGTTATCGACTCCCGACTCTTTGATCCAATTTTTATCAAGAATGAGAACAAACCGAAAACGAAAGCAAAATAACCATATAACCAGAATTTTTAAAAGCACGGAAACAGGAACGACATTTTGTTGTCTGTTCAAGAACGAAAATGAAATTAAAAATATTCAATACCGAATTTACCCGGTTTCCTTCATGCTTTCCAGTTTAAAATTTGATTAATCCTACTCGTATTAACGGATTAATAGGATGAGGCAATAAAGATATTTTGTTTTTATTCATAACCCTTTTTAGGGTTTTGTAGGTATGACCAAAAAACCCTTATACCGTTATTTTGTCGTCTGTCTGTCTGTCTGTCTTTCTGTTCGGTAAAAATTGTAGCCAAATGGCTAAACCTAGAGAGTTGAAATTTGGCATGCTTATACAACTCTTTGACCCGCGCATAGGAAAAATACTAAAACATCTAAAAAACATATCCCCCTAAAAATATAAACAAATATATGCTCATCGAAAAACAAAATATTTTTTTACAATTCTGTGTAGGGTATCAAATTAAAGCCCTTGGCACGTGGATTAACGCTCAAAATTTTATTTTTGCAAAATAAATTATTTTGAGGCGATTTTTGCCAAAATTGTGCAAAAGAAAAATTTGTCCCACACCCTGTAGCCCAGATGGTTTAAACTAAAAATCTGAAAAAATTCTAAGTAATGTACATTGGTGTGAACCGGAATAGTACAACAGGAATTTTTGATCAGATTATGTTTTCAGAAAATAACGCATTTTTTGTGTTTTTAACTAAAATATGTAAAATATTTAATCCGCTACTTAACATAGTAAACGAGTGAACCTGCGTAGTACAGTGGTAACGTCGTCGCTTCGTGAGTTGAAACTACTGTAAGAAACTACTGTTAGAATCTCGTCAATTTTTATTTCTTCTGTTTTTTTTTTGCATTTTTATTTTATTTAAATTATTTTGTCAAAATTCTAGTTATATTTTGGCAAATGTTGCATTTAATTTTTAAAAGCGTAAATATAATAACCAGTGGGAAGTGTTGAAATTATAATTTAATTCTATGTTTGAATGTATACGAAATCAGAGGGGCGGAGTTTATGACTTACACAACCAATGGAAGCCGTAGGCGCAATTTTCAAAATAAAATTATATTATATAAAAAAAATACTGCAAATATTTAGAAACCCAAATAATGGTATTAGGCATTCGAATTAAAATTAATAAAAAAATATTTTAACATAAAATTTGTTTTGACATTCCAAATAATCATCATTCACTTACTAAATACCTGCGAAACCTTGAAATGTGTGAAAATTCACACTTCACATAATTTTTTTAATACTTTGTTTATTATGTTTAAGCGGAACTAAACTGGATTTTTATTTTCTCAAATTGTAACGAGATTCCTGATGGCAGCCAAAATCTAAATGTCAAAAGGAAAAAAATGTCAAAAGAACCTAAATGGGAATTTCGTTCTTTTAGGTTGTCACGAGAAAGGACCTTGCTTGGGTTATTTCATTTTTTACGTTGACATGTGAAAATTAAAAATTCCAACAGTGAAACCATGGAAACGAATGACATATGTCAAAAATAAAATACTCTTTTACTTATTTTAATGACAAAAAAAATAAATAAATGGGAAATTTGAATTAAAAATGACCCAAAAGACCAAAATATAAAGCAAATTACATTTTAAAATAATAATAATAATAATATATTTACTTCCTTCATATTATATATACATAATTACATAGGTAAATAATTTCGTTCATGATTTTACAGTAAGTAAATATATAAAACTATACCACAGAGGCTGTGAACTGTATGTGGCTTTCTTAATAATTAAATTATACCACACAGTAAACAAAATAAATGTGAACAAAAATTATTCTTTTTTATAAAATACATATTTTATCATTATTTAATTTAAAAATAATGACGACACTTTTTGTTAAATTTAATTCAATTTGTGCCTAAATTTAGCATTTTTGTAAGTTTTACCTGACTTAATTGTTTACAGAATTTCTTAGACCATGTTGAGATATTATACATATGCTTATTATTTTGTTCTTCTAGGAATTCTTGAAAATTATTAAAAACTTGAGGTATATGGTAACAAAAACAACGCTGCCTTTATTAACTCTGTGAGATAAGGCTTTATTTTTATTTCTAGTATCATAGAGATGCGGTAGCGTTGTTATTATATTCTCATATTTTTTAATATATATATCAATATGAACATAATATAAAGTTGGGATAAATTTAGAACATCTGCATCGTTATATAATAATTCTGTAGGGTAACGGCTAAGCTTTTTAGTTATAATTTTCAAGATTCCGCTTTGCACAGTTTTAACCTGTTTTATATAAATATCTGATGCTCCTCCCCAAGCAATTAACCCATATGACAAGAAAGATTGTACAAGTGCATAGTAAAATTGATAGAGGTTTTTGACAGGTAGTATTCCCCTCAATTTTTTAAATATATAAAACATTTTTCTTACACTGGAAGTTATCTTAATAATATGTAGATTCCATCGCAGATTTTTATCAATTATCACGCCTAGGTATCTGGTATTGTCTACTTTATTAATTTTTATATCACAGGCACAATTTTGGTCACAACAGCTATGTAATATTATGTGATTATAGTCTGGTTGAGTATAATTATAGATGGTGAAAGGCATAAATTCAGTTTTTTTATAATTTAATGACAAAAGATTATCGTCTAGCCAGCATTTAATTACTTTTAAATCCCATTCGGCAGACGCCTTGACTTGCTGCCATGTAGAGCCTTCTAGAGTAAATAGAACTGTATCATCTGCGTAAGCGATAAGTTTTCCATGAAGGTTTATTTCTAGCAAGTCGTTTATGTAAAGGACAAATAATATGGGACCTATTACTGTTCCTTGAGGTACACCGCAATTTATATGCCGAAAATTACTAGAGATATCATTAACAGTTACGGTTTGTAATCTATCACGTAAATAGCTCTTAAACAATTCAAGTGCTAAACCTCGAACGCCATAACTTTCAAGTTTTTTTATAAGGATGGTATGGTCGACCGTGTCAAATGCCTTTGCTAAATCTAAGAAGGATGCAGAACATTGTTTCGACTGGTCCAATCCCGTATAAATACTTTTGATCAATTCTCCAATCGCGTCGGAGGTACTCCTGCTCTCTATAAAACCGAATTGTTTGTCAGATATTATGTTAGTCCTAGTTAAAAATGATATGTCTTTTTTTAATAATTTTTTCAAACACCTTAGCAAGTTTGTAATCAAAGATATGGGTCTATAGTTTTCAACATTATTTTGCGGGCCTGATTTATGAATAGGCTTAACATTTGCAAGCTTGAAGGATTTCGGAAAGTAACCAGATATAAAGCATTTATTGAAGATGTCTGTTAAAGGGTTAATTATAACATTACATATATTTTTTAATATTTCAGATGTAATATTATCATGCCCTGGAGATTTATTATTTTTTAAAGAATTTATGAATTGCACAACTTCAACTGGATCAGTTGGGTTAAAATATAAAGAATTATTATTAACTTTAATTGAATTTAACATATCATTTTGCCTAGCAGAGTTTTTATTTATTTTTGAAGTATATCTTGTGCTTACATTAATAAAGTACCTGTTAAATTCGTTAGCTATGGCTTGCTTACAAGTTATATTATTATTATCAATAACTATTCTATTAATGCAGGATATGTTATTAGGTTTTTTGTCAAGACTCTCATTCGCTAATTTCCAGATATTTTTGGGGTTATTTATATTTTTGTTTAGTTGAGTTTTATAATAACTTTGTTTAAGTTCTTTTATAAGAATTGGAACTTTATTTTTGTAAACATTATAACATTCTTGTAATTTTTTATTTTGAGGATAACGTAAGAGTTCTTTATGTAATTTATCTCGTACATTAATTGATCTTATAACGCCCAGAGTCATCCAGGGTTTTCTTTTTTTCATGTTACGCAGAGGCAAAATTTTAGTACATATTTTTATATTAGCTATAATAATGTTAGTTATATTATCAACATTTGTATCTATATCATGATTTAACAAATTAGACCAATCTACATTTTCCAAGTTTTGATTAAGTTTTGCAAAATCAATATAATTTTTTGTTGCAATTTTAAGATTTTTATTTTTTATTACGTTATCCGTATTTTTAATTTGAAGGTAGGTTAGAGAATGATCAGTTATTTTTGAATTTAATATTATCGGTAACAAATTTTCTTTAATACGTTTAGATTTTACGTAAAAATGATCAATGCATGTTTTATTATTAGTACAGTAGAATTAGCTAAAAAAGTTCGAAAATTTAACAAAATTCGTTTCAGGATGCCATACGGAAAAATCGATGTAATTGGGTGAGTAGCATGTACCATTGAAGTCGCCCCCATTTTTTCAACCTGGAACATTGTTTAAACAATGAAAAACAGCAAAAAAAAAACGACAAAAATTGTTTTTTTTTTTCTAACTCGGGAGCTACTGCCACTGGGAATTTCAATTTTTTTTTACTATTAAAGTACTCAAAAACAATTAATTTGAGACCTGCTAAATTAAATTCGACCCATTATTTGTTTAAATAATTGAGAAAAACCGCTATTTGCTTGAAACTTACAGAAATTGTGCCATTTATTGGTCTCAACTTACAAAAAAAAATTCCTCAAAAAATATTAATTATTTAACGAATTATTGCATTTATTTATTAAAATGGACCTTAATGTAAAATGAAAAATGACGTTCTTTCCGTCGTCGTACAGGGCCCATCAGGTGCTCATTTTCTTTGCTGAAACGTCAATTTTCAATATCCATTAAGGTAAAATCCAATTTTTAATTTTTTGACCTCCAAAATGGCGATTGAAAAATTGTTGCTAATTTTGCAATGGTTTTTTGCGAATAACTTTGCGATAAACAAAGATACGGACATGGCATATCGATATTCTTGTAGCTGGTAAAAAAACAAAAATTTTGAAAAAAAAAAAGTTTTTCTAGGACCAATAGGAGCCGAGATAATTTTTTTTAATAATACATTGAAAGGTACGAATTTTGGTTGGCAAACAATTAATAATAATATCGAGCCACTCTATACACTTGTTCCACTGTACCCAGAGCATATTTTGCAAAAAATAACATGTTCTTGTAGAGGCAATTGCTTCGATAATAAATGTGGATGCCGCAAGAAAGGTTTAAAATGCTCTAAACTTTGTTTTTGTGAAAACTGCGAAAATAGTAGCCAAAATTGTACGGTCGAGGATTTGAATGATGAGCGTGATAATGACGACGAAAATTTATGTTTTTATCTTAATGTTGAAATAGATATGAAATCGGAAATCGAAAATGAAACTTGTAATAACAACGACATACAAGATACCTGTAATAACGACGCGAGTATTTCAGAGGAACCTTGTCATAAAAAAAAAATAATAATGTAAGATATTTAATAATTATATTGTAATGTGCTTTTGTAATTGGGTATAATTTAAATTATATGAATAAAACATTTATTTATATAAAGAGCAACTTAAAAAAAAAAAAAAAATTATCAGCCGCCATCTTCATTATTCAAATAAATTGTAAGTATATTATATTTCATTGTTAATAAAAATATTATTGATAAATAATTATGGATAAAAATATAATATTAAACCGTAATTATTTTTCAGTAAAATATCAAAAAATGAAAACGTATCATGGTTATACTTATTTTATCTCAGAATGTTATACTCAGTGTTGCCAGATGTACGATTTAAATCGTATTTGTACGATTGTTTTTGCATGTGTACGATGTACGACTTCTTGGTATCAGATGTACGATTTTTTTGATGTTTTATTGCTGAAACATATTTATTTATATACATTTTTAGTAAGTTAAATATGAATATTATATAATGCGATATATTGAATATTTTAGCCATTGGATTTCAAATCGACGCGCTCTTAAATAGAATGGTTTTTCTCGCTAAGATCAGGAATGCTCGGGCATATTCGAATATTCAAAAATATAAAGCTCACTCCTCATTAGTTAGAGTACTGTACTCAGTAGCGCACACAGGGGGGGGGGGCTCCAAGAAGGATGGAAATACCAAATTTTTTAATTAGCATTATGGATCTTAGGTAAATATATAGATATGGATTTAAAAGTAATAATAATAATAATATTTATTAACCATGTTACATTATACATGTTTATAGCACGTCAATATACAAGTAAAAAAAAAAATACAAATAAAAGTACAAATTAAAGTACAGATTTAAAAACAAATTAAAATACAAATTGATATACAAATTATAATATATATATATATATATATATATATATATATATATATATATATATATATATATATATATATATACATATTTATATATATATATATATATATATATATATATATATATGTTAGCATCTAGCCTTCCACCCGCTAATCTGGACCCGCTAATGATGACAACTCATTAACGATAATGATGAAGGCTCATTACACTAATTGGTTTTTATAAAACACACGTAGAATTTGATAGAGAGATCAGATGTTTCTTACGTTGTAAGAGTGAATACCTAGAATAAAATAGTCTGTGAACAACTTGAGTTTTATTTAAACAATAGATCCCTTATTTGTTTACATCAGAAGTGGGATCGCGTCGACGTTTCTGCTTGTGAATGGGACTCATGCACGTCTTAATAATATTTTGTTATTTTATTGGAAATCTTGCTTTGTTGCATTTTTACAGTGTTTTGTTTAAATTATGAATTTTATGAAAGTGACAAATAGTGATGTGACAAATTATTACCTGTCTGCATTGTTTCGGATTCTATTGAATTTAAGTTTGTGTGCTTGAACAGTTACAAAAGTTAATTATACAAGTTTGTTCATGAAAAACTTATTTAATCAATTTGCGAAGGCGAACGTTCGAAAACGTTTCTGGTTCTGAATGGGAAAAATGGAACAAATGGGTATGAAAATATTGTTTGTCTAAGATAGTAGTTTGAAAGTGAAAAACGCAAGTGATACGTTTCAATTATTGCAAATAATAAGTGATTATGGTGGAACACATTGGTGGAACTTCCACCGTGGAAGGAAAACGAAACGTTTGAAAACGTTTTCCGACGTTTTCAGATGAAACACTTTTGCAGGCTATAATTTTTCAGGTATTATTCGTGCTATCAAACTAGTTACGTCTGGTAAAACTATTTCCTAATAGAATTTATACTTAGCGATTGACAACCGATTGAGGTGCATTTAAGACGAAGTAGCAAATGTATTGAAGAAAATTATCAAAATGGACAAGCGTTGTTTTATTTAGGGACAGACAACTTACATGCAGGAAAATCTAGATGATGAATAAAATGGTTCCAGTAATAAAGTAGAAATACAAAAAAATTGTCAGAAGAAACGAGCGGTGTTCTGTTTATGGACAAATTGTATGAAGGTAATGGTTAAAACAAGAGTAAATTGGTAAGAGAAGTTTTATTAGTTTGATTATGTAGCACGTATTAGTCAATGCTTACTGAAAAACAACGAACGAGGCGAACGATAAAAACTCATGAGAATTGAAATTTGATAATTGAAATTAGGGATAAGTTAAAATTATTTAAAATTAAGAGTAATGCGTTTTGAGTTTAAAGATCTAAGTTCTGATGATTGAGTTCAAACTTTGATAAGAATTAGAAATTTGCATTCAGGATGACAAACGGCAGATCACTGATATTAGAAATGCGAAATACGAGAGTTACCTTTTATGTTTTTACATGCGACCAATGGATGGCAAGATTGAATTGTGTTATTGCTATATTCGTAAAATTTGACATTTGTTATTGTGAAATCGGTGGCAGCTTATAAATTGACCGAGTAGTTTGTTGACAGTGATGCGTAGAAGTTGAAATGTTCTAGCATGAATTTGGATAAAGTACGTTAGTAATAGTAAGGGCTGAGCTACACTACAAGATGCAAATAAATTTTCCGATATCATTGCAAGGGTAAAATAAAGGATAAATGAAAGATGGTAGGGAAATTTGGCACCAAATAATAAGAGAATAATGAGGTATGCTATTTCTAATTCGTTCTTGGTAATTTAGAAATTTTGCATAAAGACTTAACAAGGTAATTCAAAGAGTGTTATTATTATTGTGAGTATTCTAAAAAGAAAAGGTTTTGAAATTTCAGAGAACTAGCTTTTACAGAGTTACAAATTAAAAAAATAATAATGTTTTAAATCTAATGAATGTTAAATTTTTAGTTCTTCCAGGTTCAATAATACAGGAGTACCAAGTTGAGTCTGTAACTGATGTGGTGGTTGTGGATACACAGATAAATATAGGCAAGCGAAAGGTGTCAAAGATGTCTTGTTTTAGTGCCAGGAGATAAACTCCAACAAGGACTAAAATAGTGGGAACCGTAGTATTCTACTTCATTTTACTTGTTTTGACAATGCGCTTGATAACAGACAAAGTCGCAGTTTACCTGAAAGAGAAAATGAAATGATCTGAAGAGAAATAAAAAAAAAATGTCAGTATGATCGAGCGGTATATAGAAAATTCAATTGGTCTTGAATATCACAATACAAAAAAACAAACACAGGTACGACACCTTTGCAACTGCTCCTGGGAGTAGATAATTCCAGCCTTTTGATTCAAGCCCTTTTGCGCGATTTGTCGCAGGATTTAACACCATTATGGAATCGACAACTTGATCGCGAAAGAGTTGAAAGAACAATGAGAGATAATCGTGGCTTTGAAAACGCTAACCGAAAAAGGCGAGATACTTTACAGTTTTCGCTGGTTAATTTTGTGCTGATACATAGGGATTCCAAAATGCACAGTAAAAACAGATTGTTTGGGTCCCTATGAAGTACTTAAATGCTTAGATAAAGGTCGATACGAGTTGATGAAAGTTGTTACGAATTTCATCACTAAGGCAGCAAAGGAACTAGTAAGTCGGTGGCCTGCCAGTTGGGTGGTGAGCTGTGATATGAAATACCTCATCGAGATGTAAGAATCTGATGAGTCAGGTACCTTTCAATGCTAAGTATTAGTTGATCAGTTGTATTTTGTCTTTTTAGGGTGGTTGGATTACCACTGGCAGATTAGTCAGTTTCTGGGATAATAAAGTAGAAACTGGTCTAATCGTTGATCTCTTACGGCCAGAGTTGTGCCGAGATTTCCACAACCACTGAGTGTGAAGCAGCGACAGTCACTGAGCTTGTTGAGTACCGCAAGACACACTGGTCGTTTTTGCTTTGTGAAGGCACTGAGTATTAAGAAGCGACAGTCACTGAGCTTGTTGGGTACTGTAGACAATCTGTAATGAAATAAACTGATGGATAGTTGAGTTGAGAATTGATAGCTTGTCGAGTACCGCAAGACACACTAGTCGTGCTGAGGGCAGTTGAACGATCAGGAAGCAACTTGCCAGTTGAGAGCAGTTGAATGGTCAGGGATCGTCTCTGCCAGTTGAACGATAAGGGACCTCGAATGTGGTGTGGATCTTAAATGGTCAATGGTGTGGATCTTAAATGGTCAATGGTGTGGATCTTAATGATCAGGGATCTTAAATGGTCAGGGACCTTAAAAGGTCAATGATATTGGACCTTAAATCTTTTCTAATCTTTTTGAAGACTTTCAGACAATTCTAAGGCCTACATGATCATCCCCTGTTGTCATCTACCACATCATCATTTACCAGATATTCGTCTACAGAAAGGACGTTAGGACACGCCAGGAGCAGGACGGCCGTGTTAGCATCTAGCCTTCCACCCGCTAATCTGGACCCGCTAATGATGACAACTCATTAACGATAATGATGACGGCTCATTACACTAATTGGTTTTTATAAAACACACGTAGAATTTGATAGAGAGATCAGATGTTTCTTACGTTGTAAGAGTGAATACCTAGAATAAAATAGTCTGTGAACAACTTGAGTTTTATTTAAACAATAGATCCCTTATTTGTTTACATATATATATATATATATAAAATAAAACGCAGGTTCTCTTTTATTCGTCAGTTTATTAAAATAGTTCTTGTCAATTTATAAAATATGAAACGTTTCGTGCATGGGTAGTATGCACATCTTCAGTCAGTCAATCAGATAAAATAAAATAAAATCACCACGTAGTCAACTCGAAGTTTAAAACTGTGTGATATTTATTTATATACAAATATTAAATTGGTATCAAAGAAGTGTAAAAGACGGCTTTGGAGAACTTTTTCACAAATTTTAGAAAATATAGGCGTAATCGAAATTGGACGGTAGTTGTCAGGAAGGGCAACATCACCTTTTTTAAAAACAGGAATAACCTTACTACATTTAAGAGCTGAAGGAAAAATGCCAGTCAAAAATATTTGATTTATAAGATGAGCTATTATGTCAGATACAGAATTAGCAGTGACTTTGAGCATTTTGCTACTAATTCCGTAAGCATCCATACTGTTACTATTTTTTAGTGAGTTAATAATCGACGCTACTTCATATTTATGCGTAGGTCGTAGATAGATATTTTTAGAAGTGGGAAATTTGTTAATGAAAGACAACGGGTTAAAATTAGTAATCGGTATTGACTCAATTAATTTTACAGGTATATTCACAAAATGCTCATTAAATAGATCAGCATCTAAATCCGTTTTGTGATTTACCTTTTTGGGAGGTCTATGTTGGTTAATTAAGTACCATGCTGTCTTACATTTATTATCTGCCGAACTAATGAAATTATTAAAAGCATTTTTTTTTTTATGGATTATTATTTCTCGTTTATAAATTGTACGGAAGTCACTGTATAATCTTTTATATGCCTCATTCTTGGTTGATTCGTACATAGTTTTAAGAATGCCAAGCTTGTCTCTCATGACTTTTAATTTTTCACTAAACCATTTAATTTTCTTATTATTAGAATTGACTGTCTTAAATCTGAAGCAAGAATCAATATTCATCTTAAAAATTTGAAGCAGACTATCAGCGAAACCATTAGGATCAGTGAGTCTGAGTAAAGAACTGAAATCAAGATTTTCAAAATTAGATTTGAATATTTCCATATTACTGTTATTAATTAATCTAACTTTCTTTTTAGTTTTGTATATGATCTTGTTTTTAAAATTTTTAAGATGAAAAGAGATTGCTCTATGGTCAGATAGACAGGGCTCAAATACAGATGATATATAATTATTTGGATGCAAATTGGTGAATAAATTGTCGATGCAGGTTGCAGAAGTTGAAGTTACGCGGGTTGCGGAGGTGATTACTTTATGCAAACCAAACGTGGCGAGCATATTGAGAAGAACTGCACCTTGTTTAGTTTGCAAGTGAAAATACACGTTAAAATCACCAACAAAAATTATCTTATAATTAGCATACTTCGCATAAATAGTAACAAGGACATCTTCAAGAAGCTCCAAAAACGTATCAAAACAGCCTTTGGGCGATCTATAGAGAGATACAATTAGCAGACCAAGTTCAGTTACGACGGAGCAACAAAATTCACCATCTATTTCCTTAGACTGTAAAGGGACGTTTTTAGCACTCAAATTGAAATAGTTGTTTTTTAAGTAGATAGCCGTGCCACCATTCTCGTAGATTGATCGAGAAAAGTGATTAACTAATGAGTAATTATCAAGTACTAAATTTTTAATTTGAGTATCACTGAGCCAGTGCTCATTTATAGAGATGATATCATAAGGGAAACTAGTGAGCAATGATGAAATTTCGTCTATCTTATTCTTAAGGGCTTGAATATTTATATGTAAGATATTTAAGTTATCAGGAGAAAAATCTATAATTAGTTTAGAGTTACTTTGGGACGCCGGTTTTTTGCTAAAAAAGTACATTTCATTTTTTGAATATTAGGGGGTTGGCTGATGGCCTGATTCATAACTTGGGATGATGCGCAGAGATGACTTTCTTCTCCAGAGTTTAGGTCCACACAGAATGACTCCTCCGAAATTAAATGAATGGTCTCTTCAGTAGATGTTTCTAAGGTTGCGGGGTTTTCATAGTATTTAGAGTTTTTCTTGTTGGAGTTTTTGATTCGATCGACAATAGTTTGACATATTAAGAATTTGCCTCGTTTGTTCATATGAAGACCATGATTGGTCATGTGTTTATGTTCAAGATGAATGTTTGGCTCAATAAAATCAATATTATGACGTTCTAAAATTATTTGATTAAGAAAAGAATTAAATCTGAAGACGTTATTATTAAATATAGCATTGTGTTGCCAGAAAGGAACACCTAACACAATAACATTTGTATGATTTAAAGATGTAAAAGTCTTTAATATGATATTTTTATAAACAATTGCATTCTTAAGGGCATCATTGCTAGCAGCCATGATAATTACATAATCATTAAAAGTAAATTCTTTCGTCAGGGAAGACAAATTAGAAACAACACAATTAAATTGAGCATTAGGTTTGAAAATAGAGGTTATATTATAATTCTTAGCAGGCAAAAGGTTTGTTAATATAGGGCCCATGTCCCGGCCGTGATTGTCTGCAAGTACCAATACTTTATTTAAATTATTATTAACTTTGCTACCATCTTTGCTATCGTCAACAGTATCCGGTGTTTTATTCCTTTTTTTGTTTACAATATTTGGTGGTCTAGAGTCAGATTTAATCTGGTACTTTTCTAAATTATTTACTCTGGATCGTAATTTTTTATTATTATTAGTTATTTTGCGATTATTTTTAATTAATTGATTAACAGTATTTTCTAACTTCATTATTTTAGATTTTAATATATTAATCGTAGTTAATTTTCTTTTATTCTTCTGTTTTTTCGTGAGAGAGTTTTTGGAACTATTACAATTTGTAGGCGTACACGAAGATAAATTCAAAGTTTCAATTTTATCTAGTTCACCAATAGTGATGAAAGAGGAAGAAAATTGATCTTTGAGTAGATTAATTAATTCACGCTTATTACCCTTTCTAGGCAGTCCAAGTTTATCTAGTTCAATTTTAAGATCAGTTAATTTCAAACTATCAATTCTAACTTGACTCATTTTTAAAAATTATTAAGTAGATACTTGTAGTTACTAACAAAATGTATCAAGACACGGTGAGACACGAAATACGAAAACTTGTGATAAAATAATACAGTTTCGTTTAATTTTACATATAAAAAAAACTTTTAACATTTGATTAAAAAACTTTACAAAAATAATAATAAATAAATAAATAAATATTAGAAAGAATAAGATATGATAAAATAGAATTTAAATTAAAAAGTTAAAAATAAAAAAATAAAACGACCGTGACTAGTTTTGAACACTGATTGTTAGATTTACGGATCTAACGCTATAGCCACTACTCTATTAGTACCACAAAAAAATATAACACTTTTAAAGGAGTAATGACAGGGATACAAAATTTTTCACCTCAAGGGGCCTATCATGAGGACTTACAAAATAACAAACAAAAGAAAGACCACGGATTGTTACAAATAAGTATAAAACAAAGGAAATTAAGAAGGAAATATCAATTTGTGTACTTATCTTTTTAAAGCAGTAGGCTGGTTGTTCAAGCGAAAATCATCTTTATGGACAACATCTGATTATTATTTATGATCCAAAAACACTTATAAATAATCAAAAATGTATAAACTATTTTTCAGATTGTATACTTTTGTTTAATTATTGATTTAAAATAGTACTACAAATTATTTTTCACTATTTAATATTGAAAAAACTAATTTTATTTTAAGAGAATAAATGATCTCCAATAAAAATGGCGATGAATCCTGAAATAGAGATGAGGACCTTTTGTTTTGTTCATCACTTGTATTTTACAAGTGAGGATCTTTTTTTTGCTCATCACTTGTATTTTACAAGTGAGGACCTTTTTGTTTTTTGTCATCGAAGAGAGGAGCCTTTTTTTTATATCTTCACTTCTTTTGTCTACCCCCCCCCCAAGAAAAATACCTGGGTGCGCCACTAACTGAACTACAAACTGAAATCGGCTTTGTCTGTATTAATATATTATTGTATTAATGTATTAATATAGAGATATGTATTTCCCTGAGAGTACTCTAATTTTACTAAAATATTTTGTGATTTTTAGTTTTCAACTACTTTAATTACTATTTCCTTTTTTCTCTCGACTTACCTCAAGTGCACAGTCTACAAATGTCACTGCAGATTTTCGAGTTAAATTTCAAGGTATTTATAAAGTTTTTATATATATCTCTGGGATAAACAAAGGTATAAATCCTGTATTTTTCCCTCATCACTAATACACCAAACACTTCACTCATTCTAAATTATAAAATCTCTAAAAAAAATCGATCACTATTAACTGCCAAAAACAGCTGAGAAACGAAAATTAACGCGCGCCATCTATCAACCAACAAGTTACTTAAGTCAAAGTTACTTAAGTAACAAGTGTTGCTACTTGTCAATGATAGGAATTACCATGATAAATTATCACACCTAGCGATATCTACAATTGAAAATACTTAATTAAAACATAAATATCAAAATGGAGGTACAGAAACCTTCAACTCAACTCTCATTTGCTGATAAATTAAAAAACAACGCAAAACAACCATTTTTTCCACCAAAATCATTAGCAAGCCTTATAAATGTCGAAATTGCAAAGATAATAGGTGCACAAAATATCACTCACAGTTCCCGCATATCTAACAACAGAATATGCATGTACCTAAGCAGCGAAAAACTCGTTGAACAACTTGCAACACCCACAAATTCTTCACCATTGAAAATATACAATTTGAAATAAGAAGATTAGTAAATTCTGCTAGAAGAATAATAATTTCAAATGTTTGCCAATCAATCCCTCACAGCTTAATTGAAAATGCTCGACAACAATTTGGTATAAAAACAACATCGCCAATAAACTTTCTACGGGCTGGTATGCAAGATCCAGAATTCGCACATATTTTAAGCTTTAGGCGCCAAGTTTACATACCGACAAAAAATTGAGATACCAAATTCTATTATCATACATTTTGATAACACACAGTACCGGATATTCTTATCGGAAGATATTCCCATATGCACTAGATGTAAAGAACAAGGTCACCGAATGTTTGAATGCAAAATTAATTCAGAAACAGTCACGCCCACGCAAGTAAATAATGCTACCCCAGACAAGCCTGGAGACAACCCCTCAACCAATCATCCCAATATAACGGAAGACAACCTAACACAACCAAGTACCAGTCACCAAAATCTCAACCAGAAACTACAAGAAGGAAAAGATTTTAGCAGAAACCAAAAATTACCAATTAATTTACAAGAAGAAACGCTTGTAGAACCCAAACAGACTCATGCAAACAAAAAACCAAATATTACAGAAAGTAATTCAACTCTTCCAAAGAATAATCATATTAACTCCAGCCATCGGACCAGGAAATAACAAATTCCAACAGAATCCAGGATCACCACAAAGATTCTCAAGAAGAAACGAACAGACAAAATAAACAGAGCCCCACATTACTCAACAAAATTACAAAAAAAAAACCCTAACAACCAGTCTGAGAGAACAGACGAAACTAACAAAACATGAAAAAACTGAAACAAACAAAAGACCTCTACAAAAAACGTCTATTTCCGACTTAAGTGACAATACAGACGAAACTGAACAATCTACCAACAAAAATAAAATTCAGCCCAAGTCAAATTTAAGTACAGAAAAAATAGCAAAACTACGTCCAACCAAAAAATCCAGATCCACAAGCCCCTCGCACTACATAACCACCGACGAATTAACTGCTCATATTCGAAATGAAATAAACACAAATCAGTCAAAATACATACTAACATTCGAACAACTAATGGACTTTATAGACAACTCTACTCGAAGCAATGACCCTCTAAATATATCTAAAATTTACACAACCGACACGCTGAAATTAATCGACAAAAATCAATAGAAAGCAAATTTACAAGACTCTCAAATAAATTAAAACTCAAATGATACAAGAGACTGATTCATATATATATATATATACGAATTTAAAAAAAAAAATATCTCGGCTCCTATTGGTCCTAGAAAAACTTTTTTTTTTCAAAATTTTTGTTTTTTTACCAGCTACAAGAATATCGATATGCCATGTCCGTATCTTTGTTTATCGCAAAGTTATTCGCAAAAAACCATTGCAAAATTAGCAACAATTTTTCAATCGCCATTTTGAAGGTCAAAAAATAAAAAATTGGATTTTACCTTAATGGATATTGAAAATTGACGTTTCAACAAAGAAAATGAGCACCTGGTGGGCCCTGTACGACGACGGGAAGAACGTCATTTTTCATTTTACATTAAGGTCCATTTTAATAAATAAATGCAATAATTCGTTAAATAATTAATATTTTTTGATGAAATTTTTTTTGTAAGTTGAGACCAATAAATCGCACAATTTTTGTAAGTTTCAAGCAAATAGCTGCTTTTTTGACAAAATGAAAAATATTTAAAATTTTTAAAATTTTCGCGGTTTTTCTCAATTATTTAAACAAATAATGGGTCGAATTTAATTTCACAGTTCGCTCGTGGCAGCGATCAGGTTAACAGCGTTATCAGTGCCAGTGCGATATCAAAACAGTGCGGTAAGATAGTTGCCTCATTAAAATTAATAAGACTAATCCCGTTCAATTACATCTCACATCATCACCATGCCCATTAAAAGAACAAACACATTTGTAATTAACCTCCGTTCTCTTCCGAAAAAACCAAGTCCGCCTGCAATTCACCAATGGATTTTTGAAAATATAAATATCAATTTCAAGCTTATGAACACCATCCAAATAGACCATATCCATAAACAAGTTTTCATTAAAATGGACACCCTACAAGCCGCAGTCGAAGCATGCACAACAAACCAAAATCTTGCGTTCCTGAACGAAGAAGGCATTCTCTTCCCAGTTAACATCACCATGGCAGATGGAGCAGTAGATGTCCGAGTCTACGACTTGCCCCCAGAACTAAGCAACGAAACATTAAAACACACTCTTTCCAAATATGGCGTCATCCACTCACTCACAAACGAAAAATGTCACAACGTCACAATGAGTCACAACGTAAAATTTCAAGTACTAAGTGGCGTTCGCATTGTTAATATGGTAATAAACAAACCAATACCTTCATATTTAATAATTGACGAGACAAAAACCCTTGTAACTTATCCCAACCAAATTCAAACCTGTTTTCACTGCAATAACTCAGACCACATTGCTCAAAATTGTCCTCTAAAACTAAACTCTAAACTCAAAAATCTCAACGATCCAAACGTAAGAACTTCTTATGCTAATAAAGTCAGTGCATACTCATCAACTAATATCAACAACAACCCCATCACTCAACTGCCAGATGCACCAATACTTGAGAAAAACATATCTGAGAAAACCGTCCTCCCTGTGTCCAATAATATATACCAATTGTTTAAAAAAGCGATCAACAAGGAAAACCAACAACCTCCCAGTATCCAGGAACAAACAAACGCTATACAGGAAAAAGATAACATACCACAACAAATACCAGAAACGAATAAACAAAACACCAATGAATCACAAATACCGGACACACACGCAACAATTTGCGAACAAGATCAGCAAGAAAAAAATGTCAGCGAGATTTCAGAAAATGAGTCAGTGTCATCCCAAAGCTCAAATCAAAACACACCCAAGAAAAAATTCAAAAGAAACAGAAAATCGTCAAAACAAGACCAATCATCACAACCATGAACAACAACATTTCAATAACTCTAACCTCCGTACTCACGCTCAACATCAACTCAATCTCATCGCGATTAAAATTAAACCTTTTGCAAAAACTTCTCAGGGATTATGATATCGACATCGCGCTGTTCCAAGAAGTCACAATGCCCGATCTCTCACTCCCTGGGTTCAACGTAATAACCAACGTTGACAACAGTCTGGGAACGGCCATAGCAATAAGGGAAGGTATTTCTTACCGCAACGAAATTAAAACAAACGACTCTAGAGGAATTGCTGTCACAGTGGGGAGTACAAAAATCATTAATATATATGCACCGTCCGGAACGCAAGCAAAAAACCAGAGAGATATTTTTTTCTCCCAAACTATCACTCCACTATTCGACCTACCTGCAGACAACCTTATTTTTGCTGGCGATTTTAACTGTGTCCTTTCACAGGATGATGCTCTCAACAATTTCAACTACTGCCACAGTCTCAAACTATTGGCACAAGGTCTCAATTTAATAGATATTTGGAAACATTTAAAACCCGGAGAAACTGGCTATACATACTATAGAGTAAATTCAGCTTCAAGGATAGATAGGATCTACACATCGCCAAACTTGAAAAATGAAATGAGATTCGCACAAATGATCATTACAGAAATCTCAGACCATAACGGTATCATATGCAGAATCCGTCTTGGTAACCGCCCTTTTATACCTAGGGGTCACACATGGAAAGTAAACCATCATTTCCTCACCTCCAATAAATTCGACCTAGACATATTTCGATCAAAATATAAATACTGGCAAAATCACAAGCATAAATTCATCAACACCATAACATGGTGGATAAAATTCGTAAAACCTCGCTTAAAAATTTTTTTAAAGTGGCAGACCAAGGAATTCTACAACGAAATCAACAATACTCGAGATTTTTTAAACAGTTTATTACATAGATTATACAGAAATAATCCCGCAGCCGAAGAAAATTTTATCAATATCAAAATGATCAAAGCAAAACTTCTCAAAACCCACAATAACAACTTAAACCAAATAAAAAACTACGCGGACAAAAATAACATAATAAATGAAGAAACCTCACTCTACCAAATCATAAAATTAGAAAAACGAAAATACAGCCAAACAATAAAGAAAATTTTAAATAACAATAATACAACCTTAACTAACGCAGAAGAAATTAATGAATTCGTCAGTAACTTTTTCAAACAACTCTACGAAGAAAACGAAACCTCAAATCTCGAAAACTATCTTTTAACATTGCCAACACTTACTTTGAACCAACAATCGACAATTACAGCAACAATAACGGAAGAAGAATTACACAAACATCTCAAAAATAGTCCATCTAGAAAATCCCCTGGCCCCGATGGGTTCTCAAGAGAACTATATATTAAAATATGGGACGTAAGAAAAGGAGATCTAACAAAAATAATGAACGAAGCCATTACGAACAAAAAATTTCCTGATGAATTTAAAGACGGTAACATTATTCTCTTACCAAAAAGTAAACAGACTCAAACCATAAAGGACTTACGACCAATTTCACTGTTAAATGTAGACTACAAATTATTAATGCGATGCCTAAAACAAAGAATAACACAAGTTCTACCTTGTATTATAAGCAATCGCCAAAGCTGTGGATTACCTGGATCGTGTATAATTAATAACACCAACGCACTGCGTGACAAAATAGCCGAAGCCAACCAAAACAAAAAAGAAATAGTTTGCATATCGCTTGATTTTGACCACGCGTTTGACAGAGTCTCCCACGCACACATAAAAAGAATCCTCGATCACGTAAATTTAAAAAAAGAACTAACCACTCTCATAATGAACTGCCTGACCAACACAAAATCAAACCTCATAGTCAATAACAAACAGTGTGCTAAAATTTCAATTAACAGATCGGTACGCCAAGGTTGTCCATTATCAATGGTACTATTCACCATTGCTATAGAACCACTAATAAGAAATTTAGCTTCTGCACTAGAAAACACTGAGACCATAATTAGAGCTCATGCTGACGACGTTACGATAATTACACAACCGAACAACATAAGTAAAATAAAAGAAGAACTAGATAAATACACCCTCTGCTCTGGTATGAAATTAAACACGTCAAAAACCAAATTCATGACTATCAACCGTTCAACAAACTGCCACCATTCCTGGATGACAGAAGCTGAATCCATCAAAATTCTAGGAATACAATTCTACAAAACAACCAAGGAGACTGTCAACGAGAATTGGCAGAAGACAACAAATATGGTACAAGCTTTCCTTCTCTCAAACAAACAGAGAAACTTGAACATTATCCAAAGAGCTTTTTTCATCAACACCTATGCGCTTTCTAAAGTTTGGTATATGGCTCAAACACTACCACTGCCAAAAAAATTCCGTACCAAAATAATATCTTCAGTAGGATGGTTCTTGTGGTACAAGAAGAATATAAGAATACCCCGGCTTCAGACAACACTGACAAAATTAAAAGGTGGGCTAAATATAATTAATATAGAATATAAATCAAACGCATTGTTAATAAAACGAACCAACACGCACCTGCACGGAGAAGGTGACGATTTCTGCAAATTTTTTATCAATAAATATCTAAACAAAGCCAGCTTACAAAACCCACCGTATACTAAACAATTACCTAAAGAACTGTACCATATAAAATATCTCATCGAAGAAATAGCATACTTACCTATCAATCTACATGAAAGCCTGAATCAAAAAGACATTTACAAAGCTATGTCGAACCATATACCCCCACCAAAAATCCAAACTTTAAACCCACGCAATAACTGGCAGAAAATATGGAAAAACATAAACTCAAAAATACTTTCCCAAAAACAAAGATGTATATGGCTAGAAATAGTCCATAACATATTTCCCACTAATGAAAGACTCCACAGGACAAACAGACGTACCGATCCATTATGTGATTTCTGCCCTAACCAAGTTGATGACTCTTGCCACAGAATCTCTATATGCCGTCTGATAAGGCAAATTTGGCAGGTGACAACAGACCTCTTATCCATAGTTACTGGGCAACACCGAAGATCCTTTTCATCAAATACATTTCTACTCCCCGACTTCGACTACGGAACTTCAGACATAAATAATTCAGCCATATGGCTGATGGATCTACATTTAGAATATATATTCGAAAAATACCCCGAATATGTAGATACACGTGAATATATCCAACTGGTGAACGACAGGCGAAGAATTATTCCACCTTCCGTAAGAAGAGACATGTTCAACAACAAACTATAAGACAAACAAGATCCAACCAATCCCCAACACCTTGCCACTGCATTCTTAAAACTTTGTAAAATAGATTAAGTTATGATTTTATTTTGTAACACAATTAGTAAATAAAGAATCTTTTATAAAAAAAAAAAAATTTAGCAGGTCTCAAATTAATTGTTTTTGAGTACTTTAATAGTGAAAAAAATTGAAATTCCCAGTGGCAGTAGCTCCCGAGTTAGAAAAAAAAAACAATTTTTGTCGTTTTTCTTGCGGTTTTTCATCGTTTAAACAATGTTCCAGGTTGAAAAAATGGGGGCGACTTCAATGGTACATGCTACTCACCCAATTACATCGATTTTTCCATATGGCATCCTGAAACGAATTTTGTTATGCAATTTTCTTAATTCTACTGTACTATATTATAAGTAGGCTTGTTGATGCAAGAATTATAACCAAACTGGTCCAATAAGTTGAGATATTCATTTACATAACTATTCTGGGTATTTAATAAATCTATGTTCAAATCACCTACAATAATTTCGTTTTCAAAACAAGAAAATGCTTGGAGATAAGACTCCAAACTGAATAAAAAACTAGATACAGTATATGGCGGTGGTTTATAAATCGCAGTGATTCCAATTTTTTCTTTGTTAATAACTAGACTAACTTTCATAATTTTATAACCTTCTTCGAAATTATATGTACTAGCTGAATAGGCATAAAGATTATTTATAAGTACAACTACCCCTCGTTCTGATTGTATTTACTGTCGTTGTAATACGTAGTGTATCCATCGACCATAAAACAATCACAATTGCCGATTTGCCACGTTTCAGTGAGTACTATATATCGGCATTTTTATAAATTGCCGGCACTAGAAATCACCGCCGTCACTGGAAAACACTGCCGTCACTGAATACCACCGACTTCACTTGAACTTGCTTGCTTAAGCCTGTAATACATGATGCGATTTCTCGTTTTGAATCTCGTACGATTTATCGTACAAGAATTATTGTATCGTGTACTACAGGATTTTCGTACGAGATCTTGTACGATATTGAAAACCATCCAATATTTATGCTCCAGACCTAAAATATTGTATAGAAATGAACAGATATCGATGCAGTAGATTATTGCGCATAGTCACGTGACCGATACCGTTAGGAATAATTATCGTACGATAAATCGTACGAGATTCAAAACGAGAAATCGCATCATGTATTACAGGCTTAAGACCTGGATTTTTTTTAACTGCTTCAGATATTCTCACTCACTTAACAGATATTTAACTAAAATAATATATTAAAACTGTTTTAATTTTATTTTTGCTGTATTAATATACACAGACACTAGCGTAGAAAAAATTAGCAAAACCTCATCCACAATAATATCAAGATATTAATTTATTTGACATTATATTATCAATAGAAATTATTAATTTATGATAGAGTTCAATTAACACGTGTTTACTGTGCAGACTCAGAAAAACCGAAAAGAAGAACAGAAAAATGATATTAACCTTAACCTAAATATGTTTATTGTAAGTATGATTTACAAAGCTTAAACAAAACGGCCAAAAAGCACGATTCAAAGGATAAAAGTAACTAGATTGCAAAATCTAAACGTTTAAAATAGGCTAAACGTTTGGAATAGCCCATACAAAAATACTTTTAAAATTATTTTTACTAAACTAATAACATATATTTGAAAATTTGTTTTAAAAATGACAATAAGTCAAGATGAAATGAAAATGACATTATATAAAAACAGTCTGTTTTTTTTAGATTAAGTGGAACTAGACATTGAAACATACTAACTCTTAACGATTGAATGAGGCATTATATCATTTTGTTTCACAAAAGCCCAATTCGATCGTTAAAAGGTGAACTCGAGATAACTTAAGAAAATAAAAATTTCATTTAGTTCTGCTTAAATATTTGGAATAGGCTTTACAATTTACGAGTGAAAGAAGTCGGGAGTCGGAGTCGGTCTTCGAAAATACCGACTCCGGAGGCGGTAATTTTTCTACCAACTCCCCATTCCTGGTTTTAACTCAGTTGAACTCAGCCTATAGAAACGCAATAGTAGAACACAACGAAAGAGTTGACAAAAACAGGTATGTTTTAAACATAATCATAAATGTTATTCGATTTTGCGGTGCACTAGAATTAGCCTTACGATACTAAATATTATGTCACGTGACTTTCAGACAGCTTTTTTATGGAATGACACTACAAAATTACATCTTTTATATAAAATAGCATTAATACTTGTGAGCATCCGGCTTATTTAACGGTTTAAAGGTGCCAAAATACACTGCGACTTTGGTCTATTGTGAACTGCACAATAGCTTCCAGTAACAATGAAATCTTTCCGGATCAAGACAGAATATGGGGGTTAACCCACTTTTTATGTTATCAATTTGTATTGATAGAATCTAAATTTGGCACAAATTTAATGTTTTTTTCTAAAATTAAAAATTATAGAAAAGTACGTTATACTTTAACGAAATTATTTCTTAAACAATGTTATCAACTGATATTAAATATTATACGATATTAAATTTAATGTAAACGATATCTTTGTAAATGGTTTTGTTGGAGTTTATATAACCCATGTAATATGTAATAGGCAGTGGCGGTGAAAGGCAGGGACGACAGTGGCACAGGCCCAGGGCGCCAGCTCTTAGGGGCGCCAAAACAAACGCTTAAATATACAAGTTTTTCTATCTTTATCTAGATCAAAATTATAATTTTTCATTTCTATATCAATCTTGTACATATTAAATATAAAATTGAGTATAAAGATGTACACATTTATTGATTATATAATAATACTAGCTGAGTACCCGTGCTTCGCTACGGTATATTGACGGTTTGCCATCATCGTGCAATTATTATAAGTCATGGTTCTTTATAGATCACATTGCTGACTCTCTCCTTAGGTGTAGATTCACCCCGTTAGAGGCTCATTAGTGTAAAATTCGTAGTTGGCTTCTAAACATTTGCACGGGTAACTTTTATAAGCAAAAACCTAGTCGACATCTCATCTGTCCTAAGAGATATTGAGGAATCCGTGAAAAATCATTTTACAACTTTTCACCCCATAGGGGTCGAAAAAAACTTTCTTAGTGGGTTCTTACGTCATATCGAGAAATGTACTCTTGGACTTTCTTATTTCTAATAAAAAATTCTTTAGGAATGACCTTAAAAAAACTGTCAGAACACTAACGAAAGATTTTAAAAACCTATATGCCAGAAAGGAATGTTATAACTCAAGAAGCACAGGAGATATAAAGGGTTCGATGCTTACGTTATGGAAGGAATATGTTCCCGGAATTCCATGTATTTAATCAAAAATATACCTATTTACCCCTTAATAGATAAAAAAAAAAAACGTTTAAAAGACTTTCTAAAAATTACAAAAAAATAAATATATACCAAAAAGGAATGTTATAACTCAACAAACAAATAAGTTACGAAACATTATATAAGTCGCCCTGATTTAATGTAGATTCGCCCCGTTAAGTGTTGATTGAAGCAAAATCCTAAAGTACATTTTTACACATGCGTACCAAAGTAAGTAAAAAGCAAGTCGTTATTTCATCAAGAGATAATAAGAAATCCGTTTTCACCCCCTAGGGATCGAATTTCGAGAAATCTCTTCTTAGTGATTGCTTACGTCATGGAAGAAATATAGTTCCCAAATTTCAATTGTCTACTAAAAAATACCAATGTACCAATGAAATTTAGGGAAATATAAAAAATGTAATTTAGGGGTGAAATATAAAAAAAAAAAAAACGGTCAAAATGAAATGATCTTGAAACTAATGATATTAAAATAACACCTAAATGCGAAAAAGTACAACATAGTTACAGTACAACAAATACAGAAGCTACAAAGGATTCTATAATTCGCCCCGAATCTAGAATCGCCCCTTTAGGGATTGATGATTAGAGCAAAATCCAGAATTTAATTTTTAAACACATATACGGATAACATTGTAAGCAAAATCCAAATCAATATACCATTGGACCTAAGATATAATGAAGAATCCGAGGAAAAACATTTTATCACTTTTCATCCCCTAGGGGTCGAATTTCGAAAAATTCTACATAAGCGGGTGCTTGCGACATGGAGGGAATATACTTACTGAATTTCATATCTCTATGTCAAGGGACGTTCTTTCGAATAAAAAAATACCAAATTACCCCTTTAGGGAGGAAATTTAAAAAACTTTCAAAACGCTTTCTAAATATTTTAAATATAAAATTATGTACCAAAATGGAATGTTATAATTCAGGAAATACAGAGGTTTCTATAATTCACCCCAAATGTAGATTCACCACTTTAGGGGTTGATTAGGGCAAAATTCTGAATTACTGTTTCAAAAATTTGTATGTGTAACCTTTGTAATCAAAAACCAAGTCAATATCTCATTGGTCCTAAGGTATATTGAGGAATCCTTCAAATCACATTTCTCCCCTTAGGGCTCGAATTTCGAAAAATCTCTTCCTAGTGGGTACTTACATCACGGAAGGAATATATTTTCCGAATTTCATGTCTCTATATCCAAGGGAAGTTCTATCGAATATAAATACCCATTTAACCCCCCTCCCCATTTACATTTAGAGGTAAAATTTTAAAACACTGTCAAAACTATCTCGAGATATTTGAAAAACACACCGGTGCGCAAAAATGAATGTAATAACTTAATAAACACAGGAAATACGACGGGTTGTATAATTCACCCCGATTATAGGTTTACCCCTTTAGGGGTTGATTAGGAAAGAATCCAGAAATAAAATTTTCGGCATTTGTATGGTTAATCTTTATAAACAAAAGCCAAGTCGATATCTTATTGGTTCTAAAAGATATTAAGGAATCCTTGATATCACATTTCAACCCTTAGGGGTTGAATTTCGAAAAATACCGTCTTAGTGGGTACTTACGTCATACAGGGAATATACTTTACGAATTTCATGTATGTTGTCCAGAGGACGTTCTATCGAGTAAAAAATACCCATTTACCCCTTTAGGGGTGAAATTTTTAAAAACTGTCAAAACCATTTCGAGATGTTTTAAAAAGACACCGATATACCAAAAAGGAATGTTAGAACTCAATAAACACAGGAAATACGAAGGGTTGTATAATTCACCCCAATTGTAGACCCCTATAGGGGTTGATTCGGACAAAATCCTGAAATAGGTTTTTCGGCATTTGTATGGGTAATCTTTGTAAGCAAAATCCAAGATGATATCTTATTGGTCCTAAGAGGTATTGAGGAACCCTTGAAATCACATTTCACCCCTTTTCACTTCTTAGGGGTGGAATTTCGAAAACTCCCGTCTTAGTGGGTGCTTACGTCATGGAGGGAATATACTTCGCGAATTTTATTCATCTATGTCCAAGGGATGTTCAATCGAATACAAAATTTCCATTTACCCCATAAGGGTGAAATTTTAAAAACTGACAATACCATTTCGAGATATTTTGAAGACACCTATATGCCAAAAGGAATTTTATAACTCAACAAACACAGGGAATATGATTGGTTGTATAAGTAACCCTGATCGGAAATTCACCAATTTAGGGGTTGATTAGAACAAAATCCTGAAATAAGTTTTTCAACATTTATATGGATAATATTTATAACCAAAAATGAAGGCGATATATTATTGGACCTGTGAGATATTGAGGAATCCGTAAAAACACATATAACCCCATTTCACCCCTTAGGGGTTGAATTTTTAAAAATCATTTCTTAGGGGGTTGTTAAGTTATAAAAGGGATATACTCCCCGAATTTTATGTTTCTCTGTCTAGACGACATTCTATCGAATATAAAATACCAAGTTACCCCTTTAGGGGTGAAATTTAAAAAAACGGTCAAAACACTTTTTAAATATTTTAAAAAGACACCTATATGCCCATAAAGAAATGTTATAACACAACAAACACAGAAGATGCGAAGGGTTCTATAATTCATCCTGATTGTAGATTCACCCTTTTAGGGGTTGATTAGTACAAAATCCTGAAAAATAAGTTTTTCAACATTTATATGGGTAGTCTTTGTAAGCAAAAGCAAGGCGATATATTCTTGACCTAAAAGATACTGAGGAATCCGTGAAAACACATTTCACCCCTTTTCACCCCTGAGAGGTCGAATTTCAAAAAATCGTTTCTTAGAAGGTCCTTAAGTCATAAAAGGGATATACACCCCGAATTTTATGTTTCTTTGTCTAGACGACATCCTACCGAATAAAAAATGCCAGTTTACCCCTTTAGGGGTGAAATTTAAAAAAACGGTCAAAACACTTTTTAAATATTTTAAAAAGACACCTATATGCCAAAAAGAAATGTTATAACACAATAAACACAGAAGATGCGAAGGGTTCTATAATTCACCCTGATTGTAGATTCACCCCTTTAGGGGTTGATTAGGACAAAATCCTGAAATAAGTTTTTTTATATTTGTATGCATAATCTTTGTAAGCAATAACCAAGTCGATATCTTATTGTACCTAAGAGATATTAAGGAAACCGTGAAGCCACATTTTACCCCTTTTAACCTCCTTTTCACCCACTTAGAGGATGAATTTCGAAAAATCCGTTCTTAGTGGGTGCTTACGTCATGGAGGGAATATACTCGCTGAATTTCTTGATTATAGGTCCAGTGGTTTGGGCTGGGCGTTGATTATGAGTAGGTAGCTTAGTTACGATTTTATATATATAGATTCAGTCTTCTTTTGGACTGTATTAACTTTCTTACACATCTGAAAACATTTATAACTGATTTTGGTGGCACATTTAGACATAC
This sequence comes from Liopterus haemorrhoidalis, assembly GCA_963971575.1. Taxonomy (NCBI): domain Eukaryota; kingdom Metazoa; phylum Arthropoda; class Insecta; order Coleoptera; family Dytiscidae; genus Liopterus; species Liopterus haemorrhoidalis. The sequence continues at coordinate 33,542,043 of OZ020614.1, read as the reverse complement.
AATGGCACCTTGACTTACAAACTCAATTTGTTCCTGACCGCGGTTCGTATCTTAAAAAGTATGTAAAACCCAATTTTCCATTATATTTTATGGGAAATCAATTAATCAGTTCCCAGATTAAAAAAATCATAAAGAAAATCCAAAAAATTTAAAAAAAATATATTCTCAACTAAATGAAGAAAATGCAAAAAAATGGGGAATAAGTGAGAAGGAACATTTTTTCACTATAAATATGCATTTTGTATACCATTACATATTAATTTTCTGTTTTACATGATTAGTATGAAAATCATCTTCCATTAAATTATAAAAAAGGACAATTTTCTTGTGTCTGTTTTTGTGGTTCAGGAGTTTTCGATTTGTTGCCTGTAGTAGTAGCCTATTAGTATATAGCAGGGATGGCCAAGGCGTCGACCGCGGTCAACCGGTCGACCGCAAGGCCTTTGGAAGTCGCCCGCGAAGCTGACTTGAACATTGACAGATCATAGTGATAAATTCAGAGCGTACTTAGATAAAAAAATAATAATAAAAAAGTAAAAATTCAAAATTATTCTTTGCAATTAGTAGATTTTTTTAAAAATATTTTCAATAGCAACTTATTTCTGCAGAAAACACAGCTAAAAAGAATTATTTCAGTTAATATTAAATGTGATGTACATTAAAATCAATGGCTTCAAATGTGAGCTTCTGGAAATTAATAAATATTTGGATAAATATCCAAATATTTGGAGAGTTGTTGCATATTTCAATACCTTTTTTATGCGAATCAACATTTTCCTGCATGAATGCGGCAAAAACTAAACAGATTACCATTATCGGATCTACACTTGTAATCGTGTTTAAGAATTAGTTTATGTCCATACGAGCCAAATTTTGGCAAATTTGTCGAAGCTATCTAATATCCAGTGTCATCAAATTAAAAAATTCCATTGATTTTGTTTTCTTTTAATGATTTTTTTTTTTTGAAAAATTTAGCTTGAAATCAATAATTTTCTTTTCTGTAATTCGTCAAGTCTCACAAACATATAGGAGATACGAGTTAATATTAGTATTAAAAATTGTGAAGTGTTAATTTTCACACATTTCAGGGTTTTGTAGGTATTTAATAAGAGTAACAAGCCAACATAATACTGAATGTCTACGAATATTTGTTCTATTTACAATATGTTGGCGTGTTGTTCAAAACTCGGTCCTCAGCTGTCAAAATGTTTTTATTATATTTTTAATTTCATAAAAAGACACATACTATCTTAGCCATGAACAAAAAATCCATAACATTATTTAGCCAGAATTTAGCCATGAATTGAAAAAATAATAAATTTTGTCAAAAATACAAAAACTGCTATATTTTTTAAAAACGCAATCGGATCAAAAATTCTTATTTTATTCAATTTCCCCTCGCACGTTCCCGGCTCAGATCAATATATATTACCAAACATTTTTTCAGATTTTTAGTTTAACCCCTTTGGGGGCTTTCTTTTGATACCAGACAATAATTTTTTTTAAATAAAATTTTTTTTTTTTTTTTATCGACGACACAAAAAAATCGACATTTTTCGAAAACTAATCTGATCAAAAATTCCTGTTGATTTATTCCGGTTCCCATCAATGTTCATTTGGAGATTATTTTCAGATTTTTATATCAACCACTCAGATATACGGTGGGAGACAAAAGTTTTTGAAATATTTTTTCAAAAATCCCATAAAAAAATTGATTTTTCAAAAATAAAAATTGTTGAACCACGCATTAAGAGGTTTTATTTGGTATGTCACTCAAAATTTAAAAAAATATTTTTGTTTTTTTATTAAAAACATAATTGTTTATATTTATCTCTGGATGTGTTTTTTTTTTTGAACTCTCAGTATTTTTCCTATATGTGGGTCAAAGAGTTGTATATGCATACCAAATTTCAACTTTCTATGTTAAGCCGTTTGGCTACAATTTCTACCGTACAGACAGACAGACACATGAGTGACGTTATAAGGGTTTTTTAGTGGTCAAAACCCTAAAAATGAGAATTTTGGTCTTAGTAGATATTGTAGTCGAGCGGCAGAGATAATTGAGAGAACTGAAAACTTGTCTTGCCGAATTTACACTTTTGCACTTTAGATGTGCATTGCGGATGATTCATCCATAGTGAATGTGAAAGATGAAAGCTTGATTGCTTATACCAGAGTTTCCCAAACAGTGCTCCGCGACGAATTCTTCTTGTGAATAGTGCTCCCCGGCTCAAAAAGTTTGGTAAACTCTGGTTTAGACCATTCAATGGTTGAGTTCGTTTAAGAAGTTTTTCAATATATGGTCGACTGAAACGTATCGGAATTAAGTCAGAAACTTTAGCTCTTGCAGAATAATGTCGGAAAATATTAGAAACGAGAAAGAAAGGTCGATCTCGTAGGTGGTTCTAAGGGTTAATTATCTTCAGACGCAAGCGAAAAGTTATTATAACGCAGGTAGCGAAAATTTTCGTTAGTTCTGCGAACCGGTAGAAAAAAATGAAAATAACCCTTTTCGCTTCTCGCTTCTCCCTTCTCCCTTCTCCCTTCTCCCTTCTCCCTTCTCCCTTCTCCCTTCTCCCTTCTCCCTTCTCCCTTCTCCCTTCTCCCTTCTCCCTTCTCCCTTCTCCCTTCTCCCTTCTCCCTTCTCCCTTCTCCCTTCTCCCTTCTCCCTTCTCCCTTCTCCCTTCTCCCTTCTCCCTTCTCCCTTCTCCCTTCTCCCTTCTCCCTTCTCCCTTCTCCCTTCTCCCTTCTCCCTTCTCCCTTCTCCCTTCTCCCTTCTCCCTTCTCCCTTCTCCCTTCTCCCTTCTCCCTTCTCCCTTCTCCCTTCTCCCTTCTCCCTTCTCCCTTCTCCCTTCTCCCTTCTCCCTTCTCCCTTCTCCCTTCTCCCTTCTCCCTTCTCCCTTCTCCCTTCTCCCTTCTCCCTTCTCCCTTCTCCCTTCTCCCTTCTCCCTTCTCCCTTCTCCCTTCTCCCTTCTCCCTTCTCCCTTCTCCCTTCTCCCTTCTCCCTTCTCCCTTCTCCCTTCTCCCTTCTCCCTTCTCCCTTCTCCCTTCTCCCTTCTCCCTTCTCCCTTCTCCCTTCTCCCTTCTCCCTTCTCCCTTCTCCCTTCTCCCTTCTCCCTTCTCCCTTCTCCCTTCTCCCTTCTCCCTTCTCCCTTCTCCCTTCTCCCTTCTCCCTTCTCCCTTCTCCCTTCTCCCTTCTCCCTTCTCCCTTCTCCCTTCTCCCTTCAAACAAAAATTTCTTTCAGATAGAATTCGCATTATCACATAATACTATATTAATACACAAGTTTCATAAGGCCTGATGATAAGTGACGAGTTTTCTAATCAACTTCTTCTTAATCTAACATTGTGAACGATGTGTAGTGATCACATGATTATGTGTTATCTTCATTTAATGTTCTTCGGACTACTCGTCGCCAAGTCACTCGATCTTCAGCATCCCTAACAGCTGTCACAAGACTCGTTCCTGTGAGATCGGATACAAGGTCGGCCCATCGAGTAGGCGATCTACCGCAGCGGCCCTTTCCATCTGGTTTCCTCTGTACGATAAGTTTTTCCAAATTATTGTGGCGGGTTATATGCCCAAAGAATTTCAGTATTCGTGCAGAGGTTAGACTTGAAAGACGCTGGGTAGGATTGATTTCTCCAAGAACTGATATGTTTGTACGCTTATCTGTTCATGGTATTCGTAACATGCGGCGCCAACACCACATTTCAAATGCGTCTATGCGACGCCTATCTGCTGCTCTGATAACCTATGTTCGATTCTAATCGACAGTTGTGGTAAAAAGACTTATGTAACAAGTTTTTTAGACTATTTATAATATTTTGCATTTTCATGCCTTTTAAAATAATAAATTTGCTTTATATAATCAAACAACATCCTCGTTTAGGGAATTGGTTTGACAGTTTTATATTTTTCAAGGTAACTGTCATTTTTCGTTTTGTAAAATTTGTAGGTTTTTTTTTATCAATCTTACTAATTTTATTAAATAAAATGTTTAGTGTAATAATGAAACTCATTATAACACTCAATTCAGTTTCATAATGACTCTCTTATGTATTCGAAACAGAAAAAGAAAAATAAAAGCGTCTCAGTGTTACTCATGTTCCCTTATGTATCAGTGCATTTCCTTGTTAATTGGTGACGATAAAAATTATTTAAAATATTTCCTGGACCGTTATTTAGAAATCAGTAGCCTAATGCTAAATTAATAGAGATTCATTTAATATCTACTATTTTGCCTGATTTGGATACTGAATTTAATTATTTTAATCAACCTCAAAGAATTGATTTTAATAGATTTTTCAAATTTCACCCTATTCAATCTTCAAATACCATATTTTTCAATTGCACAAAGGTTTTTTAGCGTAAAAATGAAATTGGTTAAGCTATATTGAGAGCAACCCTGCTTTATTTTGTTCCGTACGTTTGGCATTTTGTGAAGATGTAAGTATTGTAAGTTCATTCACAACAGGCACGAATGATTGGCGTCATGTTGATCAGCGCATAGAAGATCATGAATTAAATGCAACACATAATACATCAGTAGAATCATATTTTAAAAGCAATGAAGAATAAGATATTATCAAGTTTACTTTTTACAATTGAACTTTTACTTTTTTTACACTTAAAAATAAATTATGGAACTGATTAATTAGTGTGGAAATATGATGCATCTTCTATTTCAAGGTATGTATGTATTCAATATTATACCTAAGTGTTCATTTTTACAATGAAAAAGTTATTAATACACAAATTTACGAAAAAAAAAAAAAAAAAAATGACAATAAGTATATTATTATTAGGTATTGCTATTATTTTCTACTTTACTCTTGGGCCGATGTCGCAATTTGTCCGGGCCGGTTTAGTTGTACCTATCCACCCTTGAACATATACATATTTAATTAAACACATTAGAATATATTTGCCGCTTGATATAAATGTTTTTAATACATTTCTCAAAAAGACTTGTTTTGTCTGTTCACTAGCAATGACCAATTAAAAATCTAATTATTCAGTATCCATGAGAGTACTTTTTAAACTTAAGAAAGTCATCGATTTGATTAGCATATAGCATATATTTTATTTTTAAAAGTAGGCTCATGGACACTGAATAAGTAGGTTTTTATTTGGTTATTGCTAGAGACCGGCAAATATATTCAACGGTACTTTTGCCTTAGGCATGCTATTTTAAACTTTATTTTGAACGAATAATTCAGTAATAATTTTTAACTTATTTTTTACTTATAAAGCGCCCTCTCTGATATTAGCATACTATATATAGACTGTATTGGGTATACCAGGTTCTTTTCTCAAAGCCTATTTGACATAGGAGATTGGTAAAAAAGGGTAATGCCATTAAGAGTATCCTTATATAAAGAATTATGTCCAAATTTACCCTTACCACCAAATCCTGTTGTGACACATTGGGGAACTTGGCTTGAAGCGGCATTATTTTATTTTAACAATTTTGAAGTTTTAAAAAATTTTATTTTCAGTCTAACTCCGGATGCTCAAAGCATTATAAGATCAAAAAATATTATACAAAAACCAAATATTTATGAAGAGTTGAAGTTCATAAAAACTAATTTTGAATTTCTTCCTTCAACCATAGTAAATTTAGAAAAACAAAACCGGCCGTTGTCAGAATCTTTAAATATTATTTATTGGACAGTAAACAAACTGAAATCTGTTCCCGGCGAGTTTGGTTTGCACTTTTCTGCAAAAATTGATAGTATATTTAATAAAAATCCTGACCTACAAGTATTACTACAATTTTCTATCAATTTATTGTCAAATCAGGATATATTTAATAAATATAAAGAAATATATACTTTTTATAATTATGCACCAATAACAAGTTGTGATGTAGAGAGGTCTTTTTCTTTTTTCAAGGAAGTATATACATCGAAAAGAACTAATTTTTCTGATGAAAATTTAGAAAAATACTTAATGATTGCTTTAAATAATTAAAAACTTATTACTTTCATAAATATTATTATTAATTATTATTATTATTATTGAGGAAAGAAAAAAAAATCTCACTACACCTCACAAGTCGAAAAATTTCTTACTATTATTATTATCGATATTGAAATTGCATTTATTTTGCTTGTGTATAAGACAGACAAAAAACAAAAGAAAAATTGTACCGCAATGAATTCTTATCTTAATAACGACACCTCATTATTTTGGGATTGGTCACTCCTTTGCCATTGGTCAGTTTTTGATAAGATATTCAATTTTTATACGCTACACTATTTGTCAGCAGGGCACATTACAAATATATATAATTACATTTTATTTCTACAGATAACACATGTGTCGCTTTTTATAAAAAAACACCTACTAAAAGTACCGTTGCATATATTTGCCGGTCTCTAGTTATTGCACATATTTATCCGGACTCCTAATCTATATATATAAAATCGTAACTAAGCTACCTACTCATAATCAACGCCCAGCCCAAACCACTGGACCTATAATCATGAAATTCGGCGAGTATATTCCCTCCATGACGTAAGCACCCACTAAGAACGGATTTTTCGAAACTCATCCTCTAAGTGGGTGAAAAGGGGGTTAAAAGGGGTAAAATGTGGCTTCACGGTTTCCTTAATATCTCTTAGGTCCAATAATATATCGACTTAGTTTTTGCTTACAAAGACTACGCATGTAAATATAAAAAAATTTATTTCAGGATTTGGTCCTAATCAACCCTTAAAGGGGTGAATCTACAATCAGGGTGAATTATAGAACCCTTCGCATCTTCTGTGTTTATTGTGTTATAACACTTCTTTTTGACATATAGATGTCTTTTTAAAATATCTAGAAAGTGTTTTGACCGTTTTTTTAAATTTCACCCCTAAAGGGGTAAATTGGCATTTTTTATTCGATAGGATGTCGTCTAGACAAAGAAACATAAAATTCAGGGAGTATATCCCTTTTATGATTTAAGGACCCCCTAAGAAATTATTTTTGGAAATTCTACCCCTAAGGGATGAAATGGGGTAAAATGTGTTTTCACGGATTCCTCAATATCTCACAGGTCCAATAATATATCGCCTTCATTTTTGTTTATAAATATTATCCATATAAATGTTGAAAAACTGATTTCACGATTTTGTCCTATTTATCCCCTAAAAGGGTGAATCTACAATCAGGGAGAATTATAGAACCCAACGTATTTCTTGTGTTTATTGAGTTATTAAATTCTTATTTTTCATATAGATGACTTTTTAAAATATCTCGAAATGGTTTTGACAGTTTTTCAAAATTTCACCCCTAAAGGGGTAAAAGGATATTTTTGATTTGATAGAACATCCCTTGGATATAGATACATGATATTAGCAAAGTATATTCCCTCCATGAGGTAGGCATACACTAAGACGGGATTTTTCAAAATTCAACCCCTAAGGGGTGAAATGTAATTTCAAGGATTCCTAAATATCTCTACGGACCAATAAGATATCGTCTTGGTTTTTACTTACAAAGATTACCCTGTGTTGAAAAACGTATTTCAGTATTTGTTCTAATCAACCCCTAAAGTGGTGAATTTCCGAACAGGGTTAATTATACAACCCATCATATTCCCTGTGTTTGTTGAGTTATAAAATTCCTTTTGGCATATAGGTGTCTTCTAAATATCTCGAAATGATATTGACAGTTTTTAAAATTCCACCCTTAAGGGGTAAATGGGAATTTTGTATTTGGTTGAACATCCCTTGGACATAGATAAATAAAATTCGTGAAGTATATTCCCTCCACGACGTAAGCACCCAATAAGACGGGATTTTTCGAAATTCCACCCCTAAGAAGTGAAAAGGGGTGAAATGTGATTTCAAGGATTCCTCAATACCTCTTAGGACCAATAAGATATCGTCTTGGATTTTGCTTATAAAGATTACCCATACAAATGCCGAAAAATTTATTTCAGGATTTTGTCCGAATCAACCCCTATAGAGGTCTACAATCGGGGTGAATTATACATACAACCCTTCGTATTTCCTGTGTTTATTGAGTTATAACATTCCTTTTTGGCATATCGGTGTCTTTTTAAAATATCTCGAAATGGTTTTGACAGTTTTTTTAATTTTCACCCCTAAAGGGATAAATGGGTATTTTTTACTCGATAGAACGTCCTCTGGACAAGATACATGAAATTCGTAAAGTATATTCCCTGTATGACGTAAGTACCCAATAAGACGGAATTTTACGAAATCCAACCCCTAATGGCTGAAATGTGATATCAAGGATTCCTTAATACCTCTTAGTACAAATAAGATATTGACTTGGCTTTTGCTTATAAAGATTAACCATACAAATGCCGAAAATTTTATTTCTGATTCGGATTCTTTCCTAATCAACCCCTAAAAGGGTAAATCTATAATCGGGGTGAATTATACAACCCGTCGTATTTCCTGTGTTTATTAAATTATAACATTCATTTTTGGCACACCGGTGTCTTTTTCAAATATCTCGAGATAGTTTTGACAGTCTTTTAAAATTTCACCTCTAAATGTAAATGGGGGGAGGGTTAAATGGCTATTTATATTCTATAGAACTTCCCTTGGATATAGAGACATGAAATTCGGGAAGTATATCCCTCCCGTGATGTAAGCACCGACTAAGAAGAGATTTTTCGAAATTCGAGCTCTAAGGGGTGAAATGTGATTTGCCAAAATTTCATTGATACATTGGTATTTTTTAGTAGACAATTGAAATTCGGGGACTATATTTCTTCCATGACGTAAGCAACCAGTAAGAAGAGATTTCACGAAATTCGAGCCCTAGAGGGTGAAAACGGATTTCTTAATATCTCTTGATGAAATAACGACTTGCTTTTTACTTACTATGGTCACCCGTACGCATGTATAAAAATGTAATTTAGGATTTTGCTTCAATCAACACTTAACAGGGCGAATCTTCATTAAATTAGGGCGACTTATATAATGTTTTGTAACTTATTTGTTTGTTGAGTTATAACATTCTTTTTGGTATATAATATATTTATTTTTTTCTAATCTTTAGGCTTTTAAACGTTTTTTTTTTTTATCTATAAAGGGGTAAATAGGTATATTTTTGATTAGATACATGGTATTCCGGGAACATATTCCTTCTATAACGTAAGCATCGAACCCTTTATATCTCCTGTGCTTCTTGAGTTATAACATTCCTTCCTGGCATATAGGTGACTTTTTAAAATCTTTCGATAGTGTTCTGACAGTCTTTTCATCATTCCTAAAGAATATTTTATTAGAAATAAGAAATTCCAAGAGAACCCACTAAGAAAGGATTTTTAAACCCCTATGGGGTGAAAAGGAATAAAATATTTTTTCACGGATTCCTCAGTATCTCTTAGGACAGATGAGATATCGACTAGGTTTTTGCTTATAAAAGTTACCCGTGCACATGTTTAGAAACAAACTACGAATTTTACACTAATGAGCCTCTAACGGGGTAAATCTACACCTGAGGAGAGAGTCAGCAATGTGATCTATAAAGAACCTTGACTTATAATAATTACACGATAATGGCAAACCGTCAATATACCGTAGCGAAGCACGGGTACTCAGCTAGTTAATTATAGAATCAATACTTCGAATTAGATAAGGTGGACAGAATTATCTGCTTGCACCATTTTGTTATTTCCCTTGCTAATTACTGACAACATACATATTTAAAAACGTATAAGTTGTATATGGGTCGCGATGTGCCTGTTGCTTAAACTTGAACGAGACGACCGCATGCAGCACACGGCAGAGCCACAAGCCTTGCGTCGCGTCTATCGAGTTTGTACCCGCTCGCTACTTTCCGAACACCTGGTATTCTACTAGTGTGTTACCCCTCTCAGATACATCTTTTGACTTGTTTTTAGCAAGCGCATAAAAAAACCGAAGCGAATAGGACATTTGGGGATGCTTTTCAATAGGGTTATATAATGCAATTTGAGACAGACCCTAGTCCCAGTATTCACCCTTACGCTCTGCGCTGTATGATACACGGTGTATGGTACTGTACGCTGTACCCCTCGTACTACCCTTTGTTAACTGGTACACCCCGATGTTACGTGCTCACTCTGATTATAAAATGCACATTTTTAACTGCATACTTTTAATATCATTCCAATTCACTCGATAAATATTTTTTTAAATTTTCTTGGAAAGAAAAAGAATCACTCAGCTTTTTGGACAACACGTATATTTTAGAAACACAACGTTTCGCTAAACCATTGTTAGCTTCCTCAGGTGCTATAAACAATAACAATAGTAATATTAAATCATAAAATGATATGTTATACTATTACCTAATCTATTGTTACGTTAAACTAACATCATCAAACATCATCCATCAACAATAGTAGGCGGGTGTTATGGCAAGTTTTAATCCCAAATGTAAACAAGTGTTTCTTTCTAAGCCCTAATTAAAATTTGATTTTTATTATTTTTTGGGGGCTTTTAAAATAGGTCCGTATAACATAGTTCATAACTATAACGGGAAAAGATAATAAAACACTCGGTTAGTTTCAAAGAATAAAACAAGTTTATTTGATACGTATTTCGGCTTATGAAGCCATCTTCAGAAATACATTCATATAAATATAAAATGTTCAAACCATTAGAGAGGAGAGGGTATTGGAACAAGTGTGGCTATAATTATATAAATTTTATGAGAGAGAGGATTAAAAGGGATTAAGAAGAGGCGACCATCTAAACTCAACTTGTTCATTCATGAGATTTCTTGACTTAGAAATCGCTTTCTTGATTTCAAATACCTTTAATAAATCCAATTTTAATCCTTTCGGCTATATGTAAAATTTCAATGTTGTCAAAACAAAAAGTATGTTTATGTTTAAGCATATGTTTAGCTACATTAGACTTATCACTATGGATCAATCTCCACGCTCTAATGTGCTCTCCTATTCGTATGTTGAAATCGCAATTATTACAATTGATTTTGTAAACTCCAGTTTTATCCAACTTATCCTCGCGATCAATTTTATTCTTGATTAAAATATTTTTTACAGTGAACTGATTATGAAATGCGGCTGTAACTTCATGATTTTTTAAAAGGTTAGATCAGTGGTTCTTAACCTTTTTGAAGTCACGGAGCACTTTTGACCATAAGGTAAATTCGCGGAGCACCAAAATCAAAAAGGCAAAAAAACAAACAAATACATCAAAACAAACACATCATTTTTATTGAAAATTAAACATAATTATTACATAACATAAGATTTTTTTTTCTAATTTGTACAACCTAAATATTTTTGAATAAAATGAATATGCAAAATTTTATTCTTATTGGCGATTATAACTGTCCACATCTAGTTTGGGAACCGCTGGTCAGTCAGGGTTACTACGTTAATCCCACAGTCCTGTCGGGCACTGTCAGTGAATGTATCATAGACAGTACAAACTTTGTTGATTTAAAACAATACAATCATGTTAAAAATTCACACAATGACATTTTAGATCTAATATTTTCAAATTTGTCGTTAAATATTTCTCCCAATTTACAATATCCTTTAAGCAAAATTGATAGTTATCACCCTCCATTAATTATCGAATTTGAGGTTTCTAAACAGCAGACAAAAATTCAAAATTCCTCACATAAATACAATTATCATAAGGGAAATTATGACTTAATTAATTTTGAAATAGACACGTTTAACTGGTCTTCTAAGTTTCAAAATTTAGATGTAAATCAAGCTACGGATTTATTTTATAATACACTGTTTTCTATCATAAATGAACATGTTCCAATTATTAGTAATAACAAAAAAAAAAAAAATCCGCACTGGTTTTCTAAATATTTAATCTTTTTAATAAAAACTAAAGAAAAATTTCGAAAAAGATATAAATCTTACAAGCAAATATCAGACAAATTAAATTTTTACATTTTAAAAAACAAAATAAAAAATGAAATGAACTTATGTTACAAAAACTATATCAATAACTGTGAAAATAATATTAAAAGGAACAGTAAATATTTCTGGACGTTTGTTAAAGAAAATAAAGCACAAGAAAACTTTCCACTTGAAGTGAAATATAAAGAATCTCGATCTGTAGACCCCGAAACTACCGCAAGTCTTTTTGCAAATTACTTCAGTTCCGTTTATAAATCCAATACCAAATATACTTCCAACATTAAAAACTATGATATCATCTCCTCAAATTTGTGTACGTTGACTATTACTAGAAATGATATTATGAAGGCCATTTATAATCTCGATGCAAGAAAAGCCCGTGGACCGGACGAAATCGATGCATTCTTCATTAAAAATTGCGGTCTGTCGTTATCATACCCTTTGTACTTAATATATAATAAATCCTTGCGGGAAGGTGTATTTCCATCTTGTTGGAAAAATGCGTTCATTACACCAATACACAAAAGTGGCGATAAATCTGACGTCACTAATTACAGACCCATCCCCAAATTGTCAATTTTTGGCAAACTACTGGAATCATTTGTAAATAGGGCGTTGATTAATCATATATCTTCATCAATTACTATTCACCAACACGGTTTCTTCCCCGGTAGATCCACAACTACGAACTTGCTTATCTATACGGAACATATTAACAACTCTCTATCTAAACGTACTCAGTTAGACTCAATTTACACCGATTTTTCAAAGGCGTTTGACACGGTTAATATTTCTATGCTCATCTCCAAAATTGAAAAATATTATGTTTCTGGCACGTTGCTTAAATGGATAAGCAGTTACCTGAGTAACTGGGTTCAGTATGTTGTAGTGAATGGCGTTAAGTCTACCCCTATATTTGTCACTTCCGGAGTACCACAGGGGAGTCACATTGGTCCAACGCTGTTCCTAATGTTTATAAATGATATATCCCGTATTCTTAAATCACATTACTTACTATACGCGGATGACTTAAAAATTTATCGTGAAATAAATAGTACTACGGACTGTTTACAGTTGCAACTTGATCTTAATAACTTATCTGAATGGTGCGCTTTAAATTTGCTTAACTTAAATGCTAATAAATGTCATATAATATCTTTTTCGAAAAATCGTAATAAAATAAATTTTGATTATTCTCTTAACAGTAAAATACTAGAACGAGTTTCTGAAATAAAAGACTTGGGAGTGATCTTTGATGAGAAACTAAATTTTAGTCAACATATAAGTTTCATAACTAAAAAATCGAACAAAATGCTGGGTTTCATATTTAGAGTAACAAAGTACTTTCACAATCCAGAATCAATTAAGTTACTTTTTTATTCAATGGTCAGAACTCATCTTGAGTACTGTAGCATTGTGTGGAACCCTCTCTATGAGATTCACATAAATAGATTGGAAAATATTCAACGTCGGTTTTTAAGAATAATTACCCATAAATTTCGAAGTATATATTTCCTTGATTCATATAACAGTCGTTTATCATATTTTCATATGCTTAGTTTGAAAAATAGGAGAGAACTACTTGACTTAAAACATCTGTATAAGATAATTCATAACTCTTATGATTCTACTATTTTTCTAAATTATATTAATTTTAACGTACCGACTTATCAAACCAGGTCTCATTTAGTCTACGGTTACACTGTATCCGTGTGTGCGGCAACGAGCGTTTACCCTGAACGTCCTAGTCCTGATCTGGGGATGGGTGGTTTCATTACAAACGTGCGACTTGCGTGCGGTCTGAATAAAATTAAACTACCTTTTTAAATACCTTAGTTATTATTAACATAACAGCCAGAACATATAAAGCAACATTATTTATAATAATAAAACAAATCTTGCTTGTTCTATGCCTTTTTTCAATTAGATTAATATTTGGGAAGTTATGTGTAAAACTAATACAGTAATGTGGATCAGAGCACAGAGTACAGTAACAGGAGTACAGGAGTAGAGCTACCTCAGAAAGTACGGACAACTGCGCACAAGCGTAGGATTTATGGTTAAGTATAGCACGTGGTGTGTTATGGTCTTTCGCATATAGATCATCGGATATGCACAACAGATAAAAATAGCGTTTATAGTGTGTTGTGGAAAATCCAAATGCAAGTACTTACTAGCAAATAAATTATATATGTAAATTATTAAATATAATAATTTAAAAATTAATAATTATTAGTCATCAAAACAGCAAAAACTTATTATAAATGAACGTGTTTTATGTTTACAATAAGGAAACATTTTTTCTGTTCTATGATTTTTTTTCAGTTGGATAAATAATTTGAGAGTTACGGGGGGAACTCCCTAAAACTAAGATTTTGAAATATCTCCTTTACTATTGACAGCAAAAACGTTAAAATATAATATAAACGCCAAAAATAGTTTGAATGATTTAGAAACCAAATATTAGGTTTGATCTCCATATGATATGAGAGAGAAAAAAAAAAAACAGATACAGATACAATTTTATTTATACAGATATTTAATTAATAATTATTATAATTAAATTAATAAACAAGGTGGCCCACCTTGTTTGGGTGGACCCAGGGAAAAGTTCCAATCAAGATTTCTTCAGAACAACTGAATTTTATGAAAAAAGCACGTTAATTTTGGTTTGGTGTAATCCATACTGACATACTTCATACTCCCCAGTAGCCAAAACGTAGACCAAACCGTATCGCCGCACGCAAGAGCATGTATGTACTGTAACCACGCTCGTTTAACTTCGTGTGTTTGTTTTATCGTCAGTTCTCGCGCGTCGAAATTATGTAGATATGACTTGATAATGACTTAATTGAAGATTTTTTTTATCCTCATAACTTTTATAGTAGAACTGATAGACGTATAGGATTTTTGTTTTATTTAAAACCTATGTAGGACTTCAAAGAAATGAAGAAAACAAAATAAATAAAGAAACAAATAAATAACGAAATAAATAAATAAAAATCTAATTGTTATGCAGCATTATATTAACAATTCTTATCTTGTGCTAATTTTGTAAATAAAAAATAGTATTTGGATCAAAACTTATATTTATAGTCTACTGGACGCACCAAAAAAACAAACATGTTTGTGCGGCAACGCAAGTTACTGCACGCAAGTATGCATGTACTGTAACCATGCTCATTTAACTTTGTGAGTTTGTTTTGTTGTCAGTTCTCGTGCGTTCAGAAAATCGCACGTTTCCGCAGCCAATGTAAACGCAGCCTTAGTCTTTCGCCCGGGCTTTGCGTCAACAAACCTGTCTAGAAACTCACCATTTTTCCGTATGTGTAATAATTTCAACAACCTAGCACTAAAAGTCGATGTTGACATTAATTTTCTTTCGCTTCCACATTTCTGTAAAACTGTTGAATCATATTTGCGTCAATTATTGGCCTGAATTTGTTGTTAATAGGTTTACAAATATTTAATAACATAATAACAAAAAATAATAATAATAAATAAAGAAATAATTAACTAAATAATTAAATCTTAAACGAATTGTATTTTTTTATTTTTTTTATTTTTCATTTTTGTAAAAATGTCTGTAAAATGTTTCTGCTATATTGTAAATTTCTGTAATTCTGTAATACTTTGTAATGATTATTGTTTGTAATACTTTTGTGACAACCTGTAATTGAATTTGTTCAAGCAAATCTGTTGGCTGTCCTATCTCAAATAAATAAATAAAAAAAATAAAAAAACCTTTCGCTGTTTGATTTTGAATTTTTCGGCTGTTTTGCCGCCCTAGGCAGCCGCCTAAACTTGCCTAATAGTAGAAACGACCCTGGAGGAGTTTAAAATACACCCAATACGAGTAAAACATAGGGAAAAATTGCTAAGCGATATGACATCTGGCGAGATTTTAAGCAACTACAGAAATAGACATTCTGTCGCTTTTTACATTGAGTTATATCGGATCAAAATATATTTTTGCATCTTACTAGTGTTGTTATTATATTGTTACGTTTTGTTAAGTTGTATGCTATTTTATACTATTTTAAAATCAGTTTTAAATTGTTTTTACTGGTATTAAGTGATAATAAATGAAAATAACCTTAAATTAAAGTGGATGATAAGACAAAAATCATGTCGAAGTCGAAATATTATTGCTGTGTACCTGAGTGTAATTCGTGTAATTAAAACAAATCCATTTCAACCTAAAAAATAACCTAACCTAAATAACCTAAAAGATCAATTTCAACCTAAAAAATTAATAAAAACATGCCTAAAATTATTCTTATTTATTAATATTTGATGTTATAATATTTCACTGGTTATCTTGCATAAAAACACGTATTAATATTGTAGCAAAATTACAAAAACCACCAGGTAACACTAAAATTCACGTTATCCTCCATATGATTATATGTAATAAATGTCTATTTTGGAAGTTCCAAGTATGCCGCATCAGCGCTGCGATCTTAAAATATTTTCCCTATTGTACAATCCATGTAATGTCCGTTATTTCATATCTGTAAAACAGCTACAGCTACAGCGGGATTCCCCACACTTTAGAGCTGATCGAAAGAGAGAATGAGCTAAAGGAGTAGGTTTGCCTGTATCATAAAAAAATAATTCACTAATAAAAAATGACTTATCGGATAGTTATCTAAGACCTGAATTACAGATGTTATAACTTATGAACAGAACTCACATAACATAATCCAAATAAAAACATATAAAATGTGACTATATCAGAGGATCTGACGGAGACACTGAAAAATTGAAATGAGAAATGCGACGCAACAAATTTCAATAATTTTTACTTCAGACAGCGAGATAGGAAGGGAAATGTCGCCACAAACATACGAATGCTGACGAGCAAATAATTGTTTTCATTGTCACAAAACAAAAACAGAGTTATGTCTGGCACAGTGAATAATATAGGCCGGTAGAGTCAATGCTCTATCTGGGTAATAAGATATGATTGGAGTCAACACTATAATTCGGATTTAAAAATTTCGCGGAGCACTTGCAACAAGCTCGCGGAGCACCGGTTCAGAACCAATGGGTTAGATATTTTAATGCTGTTAGGACTAAAAAAATGATTTTTTCTTGATAGTTTTACCGGTTTTGAAAGTTCATTGTTATTATTATTTTTATTTAGAAGGAGTTTCTTTATCTTAATCTTAAGAATATCATGTACAACTGTGGGGCTATAAGCATTAGATTGAGCTATTTGTAAAATAATATTAAGTTCCTTATCATAATCAGCTTCAGACATAGGCCAGGCCGGCGGAAGCGGGCATGCGAGCTCCACTGCGAGGGGGGCGCTGTTGTGACACTCAAAAGGGCGCCAAATTAATGCAAAAGGAATTAGTCAAATGTAATTTTGTAACGAGGACCTCTTTAAGTAAGAACTCTTTTTATTTCCAGAACATTTATAAAGTCTTACCCAGGGCTCGAAAAAAACTAGTTACGCCCTGCCTGGGGGCGCTCAATTAAGTCTTGCCTACGGGCGGCAAAGACACTCGCGCCGGCCCTGGACATAGGCATCGTAATTAATCAGTATATGCAACTATGCAGTGCCGATAATTTAATATTATAGGGATGGGAACAGTGGCGGATCTAGCTTTTTGGGGGCCCAGGGCTTAAGAATATCAAGGGGCCCTACACATGTTTTGAATCAAAAAATTAAAAAATAAAAGACAGTATTAAAGCTTAATTATTATTTATTACATTTTTATTAAACATATGTATTAAGAAGTACAAACAAGAATATTAACAATCACAATTATTTATTGCATTTTCATTAAACATTTATTAAGTACAATCACAATGAAATTAAATATAATACAATGACGATAACAGTTGTTTCTCCCATAAAAAAATAAAACAAACCAAACTGCATGCAGCGCTAATAACCCTAATTCAGGGGTCGGCAACCTACGGCTCCAGAGCCGCATGCGGCTCTTTTATAAAATTTTGTGGCGTTTTGATAATTGGCTGGTTTTTATTTTAATATAAATTATTGTTTAATTTTCAACTTTCTGCCTGTAATAAGGGAATACTGCATACTCCCTTTTAGAAGAAGTAATTTGTTTCGAAAAAAGTTATCTGTATTTGTGAATGATTTACGTGCAGAAACGATTTTACATTTTATTAATTTACAAAAATATAAGGACAATAACAACGTTATTAATGCAATTTTTTTTACACAAACTATTGTTAACATGCAAGAAGCTTTTGGAGAAAGGTTTAAAGAGTTTAGAAAATATAAAGCTGCACTAGCTTTTTTTGACAAAACCAATTGAAGCAGATATGCAGCATTACATTTATCACCATTCCTATTGATTAATCAGGCACAATTTGAACTGGAATTATTGGATGAGAAATCCAAAGATTTATGGAATAATATATTCTTAAAACTTAAATCTGAACTGGAAAGTTTAGAAAGAGAAAAGTGCATTTTATCTTCCCAGCATAAGTGATATGAAATTCACAATCTTCAAAATGTAGATAAAATTATTTTCGAAGATTGGAACCGTCTTCCAGAATCGTCATTTAAAAAATTATGCTTTTGGACTACTGACAATTGTCGGATCCACATATTACTGTGAGCAAGTCTTTTCACATATGAA
The DNA here is from genome assembly GCA_963971575.1 of Liopterus haemorrhoidalis. NCBI lineage: Eukaryota > Metazoa > Arthropoda > Insecta > Coleoptera > Dytiscidae > Liopterus > Liopterus haemorrhoidalis. Next base: position 33,523,550 of record OZ020614.1, on the reverse strand, counting down.
ATTAATAAAGAGTCAGTTAAGAAGTAATCTTACTGACCTGAAACTTGAGTGCTGCCTTAAGTTAAAGATTACTGAATATTCACCAAATATTGAAGTCTTATCGAACACTATGCAGGAGCAAACGTCCCATTAAAAAAATTATTATATTGTAATATACTGGCAAGTGCAATAGGTATCGCAAACTAAATGTATAAGTAAATATTAATTTATTGTAACACTTGATTATTTTAAAACAAATAAACAATATTTACGTTTTTTTCTTAAATATAGCATATATTTTTTAGCGGTTCTTCCATGTTGTTGTTTTTTTTTTTTCAATATAGATTTGGCTCTTTCTCGCCGAAAGGTTGCCGACCCCTGCCCTAATTGATAGATGAAAAGACCTTTAAAAAAATTAGCCTACAATTTTTATCCATTTCTTTCGATTTTTCGCTTTGTCTATCCCTTGTTAACCTCTCAGTTTTTTATATTATGTGACCACCGCGCTAAATTTCTAACATACTGAGGACTTGCCTATATCGCCCTTAATATATATTCTAATTTCTCAAAAAGTTTTTATTTGAGAATTATAATGTTTAATTTGCACTTAATCAGGATATTCTGTGCCGTAGATCCATTCTAGCAAATCTGTTTAATCGATTTATCGATTATGAAATATATATATATATATATATATATATATATATATATATATACACTCGCTGACAATAAGTCGTTTATTCACTTATGTTGATTTTTAATAAATATTAGCAGTGGCACAGTCAAGGGGGGGGGGGCGACGGGCCTGGGCCCCTCCCAGGACCAACAGATTACATGGCACTGCCCGGGGAGTTAAAGATAAAATTTAACCACAATAGTAGTTAATTTTTCAATTACTTCATTGTAAACAATATTGGCATTTTTTTAGTTTTTCAATAGTAACATAATTATTGTTCAAGTGAAAATTCATCACTTTCCAAATATGCTCCAACGAATTATATGAAGGGGAGCGTTGATCCTTTTTCCCCCAGTCAAATGATAAAACTGTTTTAAACAACTAATTACTCGATTCAGATAAGATAAAGTGGAAATCTGACTTCGGTATAACCTTCAGAATGTAATTTTAAAATGACACCTCAAACGTAAAATAGAGTAAAAATAGTAGAAATATAATAAAGAGAGTAGTTTTGGAGACAATCGCGCTCTTAAAATCGGTATTTGGTTTTATTTTGTAGATAAATGTGAATATCAATATCTTCTTAGGTATTTTTGAAATTATGATGTTTTACACACAAAAAGGACTGATATAAGTTGTGCTGAACAACAGTGGTGTATTAAGGGGGGGGGGGGGGGGCACAAGCTCCCTCTGAAGGTCCAATGAAATGAAAATTTAACAAATTTATCATAATCGTACATCAAAATAACTTATGTATTTTACAATAATAATAAGCTACATTTTATTACGATTAGTGTTGAAATTAACAGAAAATGCATATTTACATGTTATTTTTAGGTTTTCGTAGGTATAATCAAGAAATCCTTATTCCGTCACATGAGTCTGGTCGTTCGGTAAAAATTGTAGCCAAGCGGCTGATTTAGAGAACTGAACATAAGTAAGAGAAATGTTGAGACTTCAAAAATATATCCCGCGAAAAATATAAATAAATATGTCTTTATCGAAGAAAAAATCAAGTGAAAGTTTTTGATACATGGATTAACAATTACATTTTTTTATCAACATATAATGGAATTATTATTTGATATAAACATCAATATCCAACAGCAGGGGTGTCGAACTGATTTCGGTCGCAGTCTATTTTACATACAAAATGATACGCAGTGACGGAACTTCCCGAGTGAATATCCCGAAGGGTTTCTTGACATTTTTTTATAAACAGAAAAGGGGAAGAGAGTATATTTTACAATTTTAAATATATTTTTCTCCTAAATAAGCTCAAGTGATTTTGATTACCGCTTCAGGGGCCATAAAAAGTGAGGTTGAAGGCTGTATGCGGCCCGCGTGCCCTCGAAATTTGATTCGGCCCTCCCCAAGACAAAATCCTGGCTGCGCCACTGAATATTAGTAAATTTATGTTTTTAATTTTTTGTGTTGTTTTTTAAAGTAATATTTTTGTTTTGATCTTTACTCTTATAAGCCGTGCTTGGTATAAAATATACTAGGTATATGTCCGAGAGGTTGGGGGTCCCTTGCGGATCTGGGGCCCAGGGCTTAAGCCCTACTAGCCCGTATGTAGATGCGCCACTGGATGAGAAGAAGAAGCCGGAATTATAGTATCTGTAGCAGTTTGTTTTCTGTATATATTAAAAGAAAAATTATGCTTAATGTAAACTGTATTTTAGAATTGATTTTGTTACGAGATTGGAAGAAAAGGGATAACTGTCTGTCTGTACCCGCCCATAATTCATAACTATAACTTCATAATTAAACTAATTACCTACCTCAAGTTAAATGTAGTAACAGGCTGTAGCGGCTGGTGGGTAAAATATTTGGGGGGGACACTTTTTATTTATTTATTTAGTTATCTATCTATCTATCTATCTATCTATCTATCTATCTATCTATCTATCTATCTATCTATCTATCTATCTATCTATCTATCTATCTATCTATCTATCTATCTATCTATCTATCTATCTATCTATCTATCTATCTATCTATCTATCTATCTATCTATCTATCTATCTATCTATCTATCTATCTATCTATCTATCTATCTATCTATCTATCTATCTATCTATTTATTTATTTATTTATTTATTTATTTATTTATATGATTTGGCCACACAACAGGATTGAATCCCAATAATAGCGTGGCACCAATTAGTATACAATACGGATATATACAGGTAATTATTTACATTTAAATATCATAAAACATACATTCATAGTGCATAAATACACGAAAATAGTACATAAATACATAGTACATAGTACATGAAAATTTAAACAAATCATGGATATAGTATATACAGGTTTTTAAATAATATTCATGATTAATATATTATTATTATTATTATTATTATTAATTAATATACTGAACAAAGCCAGAGGCTTGTGTGTTCATACATATTGATACAAAACAAAAATATATAGAACATACAGAAATAAATATATACATACATATATATATGATACATCTCTACATAAGTAAAGTAAATAAAGATTAAGTAAAAAAAAAAAGACTAAACAGAAATAAATGAAAACAAAAAGTTAGCTTATATGGAACAAATTAATGTACTCATCCAGCCGGTTCTTGACAGCGTTGAGACTTGGAGCTTGGACAACTTCTGCGGGCAGACAATTCCAAGATACAAACACTCGGTTGGTCAAAAAATTAGCACGCACATTCTTTTTGTATTTTTCGTGGTTAAGTTTGTACCTGTGACCACGAAGTCGTGAGTCAGTATTCATATTAATTAATGGGATCATATCGCAGTTGAAGCAGTTGGTAACCAAGCGGTATATAGTTATCAAGTCACCACGGGTACGACGAGCTTCAAGAGACGGTAGTCCTAGTTTGTGTAGTCTTTCTTTATATGATAAAGAACGAAGTGTGGATGGGATCTTGGTGAAACGTCTCTGCACACTCTCCAGCAGTCTTATATCTTTGAGGAGTTTGGGTGACCATATTGATGCACTAAATTCGAGTAGCGGTCGCACGTACGTAGTAAAAAGTTTCACTAAAAGTGTTGGAGTTAAGTAGAAACTCTTCTTAATGAGGTAAATTATCCGATTCACCCTCTTTACTACCTCAACTACGTGTTTAGACCAACTAAGATCGCTACATATGGTGACTCCCAGATCAATATGTTCGCACGCCTTGCTCAATCTTTGCCCATCAATAAAGTAGTCGAGACACGGATTATTGTACCCCATATGCAGAACCGTAGATGACCAGGTGGCAATACTCTTCAGATCATCCTGCAGAGTGTTACCGTCCGTTATAGGTGAGTTAAAAAGTTTTGAGTCGTCAGCAAAAAAAGAACGATTCGATTTAATAATATCATCAAGATCAGCCATATAAACTAGGAAAAGTAGGGGCCCCAATACTGATCCTTGGGGGACACCACTTTGTACAGCATGAGGGGTAGACAGACATTTATTAATCTTGACTCTGAATGTGAGATTGGACAGAAAACATTTAATCCATGCAAGAAGTTTGCCACGAATGCCATAGTGTTCAAGTTTGTACAACAGGTGGCGAATGGGCACTTTGTCAAACGCTCTTGCAAAGTCAAGATAAATGGTGTCCACTGGTTCGGAGTTATCCAAGGCACGGGACCATTCATTAGTGCATTGAAGGAGATTAGTGGCTACTGAACGTCCTGGAAGAAAGCCATGTTGTTGTTCAGGAATAACATTGTTTGTAGTTAAATGAGCCAGTACTGATTTTACAATTGAACATTCTAAAATCTTCCGAGCAGTAGAGCCAACACAGATAGGCCTGTAGTTATTAGGATCCATTTTATATCCCTTTTTAAAAATAGGTGTTATATGACCAAGGCGCCAAGACGAAGGAAGTGTTCCCGTATCTAATGATAGTCGCAGAAAATTATACAATGAAACATTCAGTGTATTTCTACAATTTTTCCATATGAAGGCTGATATATTATCAGTTCCAGGTGTAACGGAGTCTTTCAAATTACCCAATTCAACAAGTACATCATCAGCTGAGAAATTAACGGGATCCAGAGGTGGTAGTGGATTCATTGGGTCGATAGTGAAGGCGTTTGAGAATACCTCTGCAAACATATTTCCAACAGATAATTCATCATTAACAATCGTACTATCTTGATCACGCAAAGTAAGACTTGTGACTGGAGAACCAAGCTTAGAAGAAATATATCGGTAGAAGGCTTTAGAGTCATACTGTAAGAGATTTTCTTCAAAGTTAATTCTTTTTCGGCGACAAGCAGCTGTTAGATTATTTGAAACTTCCCGAAAAATTACGTAGTCATTATGCGGTCCAGAACGTTTATATCTGTTCCAGTAGTTCTGTTTAAGATGGTGTATATTAATCAGATCATAAGAAAACTACTGATTTTTAGGTTTTTTTCTGTAAGGAGTATATGGAGTAAATTTATCAACTGCAGAAGCAACTACATGTGAAAAATCATTCCAAGAATCTTCAATACTGCGGCCATTAGAATCAAATTACCTTGTTGTAATGTAATTCGAAATTCCATCAATGTCAGCTTTACGAGCATTTTTTGGGCTGGCTGTATTATCTAGGTTATTGGAGGAGATTTGTAGATGTGCAATTATAGCTGCATGATCCGAACGACCAAACGGGGGAAAATATTCAATTTTAGAGAAAATAAGTGGGTCATCGGTCAGGATGAGATCCAACAAAGAAGGATTTTGGTTAACTCGAAATCTGGTAGGCTGATCAACGAGCTGGTGCAAATTAGTTGAAAGCAATAAATCGACAAAGAGGTTCATGTAGGTTTTTTTTTTTTTTTTTTTTTTTTTTTTTCTATTTTTGGTCCTAGCATCAGAGGCCATTAACCAGTATTGTTATTAATTAGCTAATACAAGGGTTGGGGATAAGGTTGGCAGCTGTTTTTGTGTTATAATTTGATGTTGTTCTGTACTATGAACTTGTAGAGCAGATTGTAAATTTCAATGTTGTTACTATTTAGGATGTTTGAGGTATTTAGAGGTAGTTGGAGGCCAAGTCTTGATATGCCTGTTAGAAAGTTTGATCTGTTTTGGTGGTATTTGGGGCATGCTAGAATTATATGGTTGACGTCTTGTATGGTTTCACTATCGCAGTCGCATACATCTGTGTTGGACATCCTGATTCTGTGAAGGTGGCTTTTTGAAAAGGTGTGGTTGAACTTTAGACGCGCAATGGTGGTGATTAAACCTCTTGGTAAGCTGGAATTATACCACGGTTGGTTTGGTATATGAGGATGTAAAAATCCATAGTGTCGACCTTTGCTGGTGATTGATTCTTTGTATTCATTGTTCCATTCTTTCCAAATGTTTTGTTTAAAATTCGACTTGTTGTCTTCTACTGAGAGTGGAGTGGTATAATTATGTCCTGACGTTATGGCTTCTTTCGCTAGTGAGTCTGCTATTTGATTATAGTAAATACCTGAGTGACCCTTTATCCATGCTATGGTGATAATTATATTCCTTTCCTTTAATTGTTTAATAGTGTTTAATATCTGGTAAATTATATTGGGGTTTTTGTTAGAAAAATTGGGGTATTTTAATTTCTTCAGAACGCTCTGGCTGTCACTAAAAATAACAATATTGTTTGTAAAGCAGTTTTGATTTTGAATATAGTTAAGGCAGAGATGGATGGCGATCATTTCGGCAAAAAATATCGATAAATGTGTAGGTAATTTAAATTGTTGACTAAAATTATGGGCTGAATCAAAAAAGGCACATCCGACACCGTTGGAAGTTTTGGAGCCATCTGTGAACAGATACCAGCCATTAGGCCATTTTTCTACTATTCTTTCAATGAATTTAGTGTTATTTGTTGGAAAAACTGCCGTGTCCAAGAAGTGGTTATTTGGCAGAGAGAGCAAATAGTCGTGGGTGAAACAGGGTAAAGTTGTAGTTGCCTGGTCAGGAGTGATAGTTACGATGGCTTGTGTGAAACTGTCAATTAGTAGAGGTGTAGGTTTTCTTGCCCAATAAGGTATAGTTAAGACATATGTTGCTAGCTGAGCTAAGGGTAGGTCAGTATTAGTTCTTAGTCTTTCTATTACAAATCTATAAGAGAGTAGTTTTCTTCTTGATTTGAGTGGTATCATACGGGTTTCGGCCAATAAATTATTGATAGGTGTGGAGTGCATAGCGCCAATGGCAGTTCTCAGTGCCTTATTTTGTAAGGTGTCAAGAGGTTTTAGGATTGAATTGGATGCTCCTCCATACACTATGCAGCCGTAGTCTATTACCGATAGGATGAGGTTTCTATATACCATGAGTACGGTGGAAGGATCAGCTCCCCAATTAAAGCTAGCGATTACTCGCAAAACATTTAGCCTGGACTCACATTTCTTAACTATATATTTAACATGTGGTCTCCATGTTAGTTTACAGTCGATATATACCCCAAGAAATTTTACTGTAGGTACTATGTCATAGTTCTTATTATCTAATGTAAAATAAGCTGGAAATGGCGTTCGGTGGCGTGTATATACTGAGAGTATCGTTTTTTCTGGGACTATGTTAAAGCCGTTAGTTATTGCCCATAGATTGAATTGTTTCATTGCCAAATTTAATTCCTGTTTAGTTTCGGTTATAGAACTTTTAGTTACATAAATGCAAATGTCATCGGCAAATTGTAGGGTTTTGATGTTAGGGTTGAAAAGATGGTTTAGATCGTAGGTATATATATTAAATAATATAGGACTTAGGACAGCCCCTTGCGGAAGACCCTGGTATGATGTTCTGAAAGCTATTTGAATATTTTTGTACTTTAAATGAAGTGTACGTTTTTTAAATATGGTGGCGACAATGTTACAAAATTTGGTTGGTATACCTAGATACAACATCTTTTCGTATAGTATTTTGATTGAAACATTATCAAATGCTCCTTTCAAATCCAAGTATAGAGCAGATAGATATTTGTTTTGGGAGAAATTGTCCTGTATATCTATTACTAATTTAGCCAAATTGTCCATAGTATTTCGTCCACGTCTGAATCCATATTGATAGCTTGGGAGGATTGAGAAATGTTCCAGATACCACTCTAGTCTCGTTTTTACTAGTCGCTCGAAAGTTTTTAAAACACAAGAGAATAAAGATATTGGTCTATATGAGGTGTGTAGGTTAGGGTCTTTCTTTGGCTTCAAAATTGGAATGACTGTTTGAATTGTCCAATCAGGAAGGGTTTCTTCGTGGAGCCAAGCGTGGTTGAATATATTGAGCAGAAGTAATTTCGAATTGGTTGCTAAATTGATTAACATGGGATAGTGGATATTGTCTGACCCTGGGCTAGAATTCGTAGTAGATTTGAGGGAGTGATACAATTCTTCTAAGGTGAATGGACCAGTAAGTTGTGGTGTCCCTGTATTGTTTGAATGTTGTGTTAAATCAATATGTTCCTCGCAGTAGGATGGAGTAAGATTGGCCATAAAATTGTAGAGTAGATCTTGGTTGAGTTGTTGATTTTGGTATTGAGACGTTTTATTTTTATTTAATATTTTAATTTTACGCCACACGTCGGTGAGGTTAGTATTTTTATTGATGGTGGAGCAAAAGGATATCCAAGACTGCTTCTTTTTTTGTTTGAATATGCGTTTGGCTTTTGCTATGGCTCTTTTGCATGAAATAAAGTTGTCTATTGTAGCTGAGGATTTGAAGTTGTTGAAGGCTACTTTGTTGTTAGCAATTAGGTTTTTACATTCATCGTCCCACCAGGAACTGCACTTAAAAGAGTTTATTTGTTTTGTATGTCTTTTTGGTATTGATTTTTCGGCGGTTTGTTCGACTAGGTTGATAAATATTTTATATTTGGTATCTAGGTCTGACAAAACGAAATTACTGTAGTTAATGTTGTTGGTTAATATTTTGGATGTATTGTAATATTCTGTCCAGTTGGCGTTTTTTATATCCCACTTTGAGGATGGATAGATAGTGAATTTGTAACTCATTGTTGAGTCTACTGTGATTTTGATTGGATAATGATTCGAGCCATATGTATTGGATAAACGCTGCCAACTCAAACTTGGGGCGAGTGAAGGAGAGCATATTGTTAGGTCTATTGCAGATTTTCTGTGGCCGGGAAGCTGGAAGAGTGTAGGGGATCCGTCGTTCATTATTGTTAAACTGTAATCCGTTAGTAGCTCGTTTATTTCTTTGCCTTCGGTATCCGGTATTTCACATCCCCATAGTTCGTGATGGGCATTAAAATCTCCAGTGATAATTACGGGAGATTGAAAATTAATAAAAATATTATACCATTCGAGAGATGTTATTTTATGATTGGGGGAGGCGTATATAGATATAATTGTAGTGATTTTGTTATTAAGGTTTAGTTCGATAGCGCAGAGTTGTACTTTATTGGTATTAACATGAGTACAATCAACAGAAGTAAAGTTGATACCATGTTTTACCAGAAGACCTGCACCGCCGAATCCATCGGCCCTGTCAGATCTTATTATATTGTATCCGTTAATGTAGATTTGCTCATTTGCTTTGAGCCAGGTTTCTGATAGAGAAGCACAGTGTATTTTGAATGACGTGAGTAAATTTTGTAGGAATAGTTTGTTTGCTTTTATTGATCGAATGTTCCATTGAATTATATTGAAACTACTATCCATGTTGTAAATTATTCGAGAGCGATACTAAATATAAATCTTTAAATTGAGATAGTGTAAGATTTTGTCTATTATTTTCGGAGGTAAACGTTGAAAGAAATTTAAACAGATGTGTGATGAAATAATCTGATGAGAGATCCTGAGAATTTGCATTAGTATTTGCGTGGTAATGAGGAGGATAAGGGTTTCTGACTATTTTGGGTCCTGTTTGATTTTGTTTTGGTACTGTTTCTTCATAAGGGATGTTCATATAACTGTTTACTTGTTGTTGTTTATTTTGTCTAGGTGGCGCGAGGTTATGTGAATTTTTTGGATTTGAAAACCAATTTGGATTGATTGGTCCATTATAATTATCGTTTTCATTTAGAGTACTGAGAGTGCCGTATCTGTTATTAGAGAGTAACGAGGGAAAGTGATCGTTATTAAATGGGGTGGACATCTCTGATGTTGCTTCCGAGTAAGATTTATAGCGGTTTGACGCTTCTTTGTAACCTACGTTATTTAGTGCCATATATTTTTTGATTTTTTGTTGGTGAATAAAGAGAGGGCATTTTTTGTCGTTAGCTAAGTGTTCCCCTGTGCAGTTAATGCAAAATGGTTTGTCTACTGTGGGTTTAGTACACGTATCGGTGGTGTGTTTTCCACCACATGATTTGCACCGAATTTTTGTTTTACATTGCCGGACAGTGTGGCCAAACAGAAGGCAATTTTCGCACTGGGTTACCCTGTATATGTATGGGGATACGTTGCATTTAGCTCCGTAAATGGAAACATAGTCAGGAAGGTCCTGACCTCTAAAAGTAATGATGACAGTTTGTGTGTTTATAATGTTGGTTGTTCCATTATTTTCGATTTTCCTGGTAATTCTTCTTAGGTCTTTAATAGTGATTGGCGAATTCATAACCATTTTAATTTCATCATTTGATAAGTTTGGATCGACACCCCTGATAACACCTTTGCGGAAAAGTGCAGTTTCAGGGATGTAAGCTCGAAGGGCTTGGCTGGCTAAGAGGTCTGAATTTAAGATAGAATTGGCTACAAAAGAATTGTTTACTTCTACCCTAATATGGTTGCGTCCGGTCCTGTTTATATTTACAATTTCGTTGTTCTTTAATTTGAGTTTATTAATAAGTAATTTTCCTATGCTCATTAAATGAAGATTACCGATGTTTTGATTACTGGCATCGTCACCTTCAATTAATATAATGAACTTGCATTTGTCATGATCAGAGTAACGGTTGTTTTTATTTAGATCATATGGTGTTTTTGACGGTATAGTGTTATAATTGTTTATATTGTTTGTGTTTGAAGAGTTGTTTGAAGAGTTGTTTAAAGTGTTGGTGTTATGAGTGTTTTTATCATAATTTTTTGTGTTTGTGTCAGTGATATTTTGCGTGGTTGTCTGTAGAGATTGATTGACAGCCTTATTTGCATGTTGTGAAGTGCCGGAATTATTTGTATGAGAATTTTGGGTTATTTTGTCGATTGCTTGATATTTGGTATGTACATTGTAAATGTTATTATCACCTGGTCTTTTAACAGGAGTTTGTGTATGATTGTAAGTGGGTAATGTTACCATATCTTCAATGGTTTCGTCCAATATTACATTTAGGGCCCCACCGATGACGGAATACGTCTCGGTAATTTGTCCCGTGTCCCTGTCTGGAGGGCCGGGCCCTCCTCCAGGTTCTTCCATTTTACACTTAAAACGACACACACACTATATTTAACTTTAAGCACTTGTGTATATACCGATCTGCACTGGTCAGTGGTTCGCACAAGAATGTTCATGTAGGTTAGGAGATTAATAGGAAATATAGTAATTGGCCACTTGATATCAGGAAAATTGAAGTCACCAAAAATGCATAGATTTTTATATTTACCTTCTATATTTCTCAACGCTGTGACAAGGGCAATGTCGTCGTCAAATACAGTAGCAGGTTCTCTGTAGATACATGCCAAAATGATATACGTGTTACCAATATTAATTTTCAGCCAAAGGGACTCAATGTTAACAAGATGAATTGGCAGCTGTTCGACGTCATTTTCACTAAAAAGTACCTGATTTAGATAAATACAGACACCGCCTCCACGCGAAGTACGATCGGAACGTAGCAAAAAATAACCAGGTATGGAGAAGGTGCTGTCAGGTATCGATGAGTCAAGCCACGATTCACCAATTAGAATTCCAGATGGATTATGGATATTACAAAAAGATTGCAGTTCAATAAATTTAGGTCGAAGAGAGCCAATATTGGTGTATAGAAAAGAAAACTCGTGAATACTCGGCGATTTGATGGCGGACAAAATTAGTTTTTTGGTACAATATTCGGTATATTGTTAATATACTTAATAGTTAAGTTAGTTTCGCCATTTTTACTCTTTTCGCAAGTTCCTCACGTAGCGCATTTAACTGATCGACTTGTCGAGGAGTAAGGTCATTTTTTTATTGCAATGTTACTAAATTTTCCTGCAGCAAGCTTATCCTTATATCTGAGCACCTTTAAAGCTGAAACAGCACTATCAAGGATGACTTTCAAAGGCCGGTGCTTTTTCGATGCAGTAAACAATTTTAAATTATGCGTCAATCATAATTTTCAATAGTGCACGTTTAAAACTATAAATATTATGAGTAAAAATGTCAGGGAAATGTTCCATATCTAAAAAGTTGTTATAGCTGTGACAAATGCGGTTAAGGGGAGAGTTGAAACCTGAGTTTGTTTTATTGAAAGATAAGGTGAAAAGTTCGTTGATTCTTGTATTATAACATGGAATTCTAATATAAAATTGGTATAGTAATTCTGGACAATCTGAAATGTTATTTAGAATCTTAAATAAAAAAGGGAATAAAATTCCAAGGGAATTAAGCTAATGTTATTATTAGGAAACCTATAATTAAAATGTTTAATAAATTTATTTTGAACTCTTTCAATTCGTTTGATATAAGTCAGGTATTGAAGATTCCAGCTTACAGTAGCGAATTCCAATTGACTTCTGACAGTAGTGTAATATAGGTTTAATCGAGTTTTACAATTTTTGAAGGGTTTGCTCGTTCTAAGGATGAAGCTTAGCATTCTATATGATTTTTTAATAATTATATTTATATGCACATCAAATATTAGTCTAGAATCTAGTGTTACACCCAAATCCTTAACCGTTTTAACGTTTTCTAATAAATTTTGATTTATATAATAATCGTGACATATTTCGTTCCTATTTCTTGTAAAAGATATTTTACAACATTTGTTTATATTAAGTTTTAAGTTATTTTTCCGAGAATATTCAACCACATTTGCTAGATCTTCTTGAATAGCTAAACAATCGTTTATTGAAGTTATTTTGTGAAAAAAATTTAGATCGTCTGCATACATTATATAATCAACATGTTTGAAACAAGTCGCTATGTCATTAATAAAAATGTTAAATAATAGGGCGCCTAAATGTGACCCTTGGATTACACCGGAAGTTATCTTGACATATTCTGATTGAAAGCCGTTCACTACTACCGCTTGTTCCCGGTCGGCCAGATTTGATACGAACCACTGTAATAGTCTACCATGTACACCAACCAAAGACAGTTTTTTGATAAGTAGATTATGATCAATAACGTCGAAGGCTTTACTAAAATCGGTGTATATCGCATCGACTTGAACTCTATCATCCATTTATTTTAGTATGTAGTCCAAATACAGAGCCAAATTCGTATCTACGGAACGACCGGGAAAGAACCCATGTTGTTTTACATTAATAATATTTTTGACGGTATAAAATAAAACATTGTAAATAAGACGTTCAAAAATTTTTTCAAAAATACAAAGTTTCGATACAGGCCTGCAATTTTCAACGAGATTTTTATTACCACATTTGAAGACTGGTAAGACGAGTGCTTTCTTCCAAAGTTTTGGAAAATGTGATTCTTTTACTGACTTATTAAATATTAACTTAATGAGATTGAACAATTTTTAATGAATAGTGGAGGAATATTGTCAGGTCCGGCACCTTTATCAGTTTGAAGTTGTGAAATGATATCAGATATTTGGTTTGTTTCAAATGTAACATTGTCAAGAACAAAATTGGATGTACTAACACAGCTGTCAGTGTCAATAGGCGTGACAGAAGGGTTCGTGTACACCGATGCAAAGTAGTTTGAAAAAAAGTTACAAATTTCAGTTCCATCACTAGAACTTACATCCTCATGCTAGGGTTGTACATCGAAGGCAAAACATCGATGTTAACATCGGCGCTTACTATCGATGTTGAAAAAACATCGAAGGAAAAACATCGATGTTTTATTAATATTAAAAAAAGCTATTTATTTATATTATATAGGTTTTATTTAATAATGTAAAGATAAAATACGAAAAAAGTAACACATAATACACAAAAAGCATTTATTAGATTTTGAAATAGAAATATTCCTTTTTAATAGTAATTAATTTCACATTAATATTATTATACCCAATATAATAATCCTAATTTGTACCTACAGTCTATTCCAAACGATTAGGCGGAACTAACCGCAATTTTCATTTTTGTAATTTGTCATTAGATATTTTTTTTATATATTGAAGTTGACTTTTCCTGAACAAAATGATCAAAAGCTTCAATCAATCGGTAAAAGTAACTAGAATTGAAAATATAGTTCCGCCTAAACCAAAGGAACAGACCTTACTATTTTTACATTTCTAAAATGAAATATTGAATTTTATTACAATACTAATATAGTAATCTTAATGTTAATTTTATATTATTTAACATAAAAATAACACTGTCATACACAATTATTTTTATACTTTTTTAAGTTGAAATAAAGTCTGTTCCTTTGGTTTAGGTGGAACTAGATTTTCAATTCTAGTTACTTTTACCGATTAATTGAAGCTATTGGTCATTTTGTTCAGGAAAAGCCAACTTCAATATATAAAAAAATAGCTAATGACAACTTACAAAAATCCAGGGATTGGAGGAATAACAGCTGGGAAAGTGTCAACAAGACTCAAAAAGAAAAAGTGTGTTGGCGTCGTTGGTCGTTCGCATTGTTTGCAAAAATTAGAAGTTTCTTCTTATTTTTTCGTATTCTGCTAACTGCTAAGAAGAATAAGAACTAACACTATTAGTATTGTTACATCACAATAGATGGCGCTTATATTTTGTGTACTAATTTTAATAAAAATTAAATTTTTAAGATTTCAGCGCCTCTAGCGGTAGTTTCTGAATTTCAAAGTTTAAACATCGACATCGGTAGTAGACATCGATGTTTTATCGATACTATCGCCAGCTGACCATCGATGGTAAAAACATCGATATTTTTAAAACAAACATCGATATTTTCGATACATCGATGTTTTTTTCCCATCCCTACCTCATGCTCAATACTATTAGAAACAGTTTGTTTTTTAAGGTTCGAAACGTACGACCAAAATTTTTTAGGCTTATCAGGCAATTCACTTTCAATATTATCTATATAATTTTCAAAACAAACACCAATCACCTTTCTTCGCAGCTCCGAAAAATCGTTATAAAACAAAGTTGTTTTAAATCTTTTGTAACGATTATGAGCCTTATATTTTAATACTATTAGTTTTATCAGTTCACTGCTATACCAACAGGGATATGTTTTGTTACTAATTTTTTTTTGCTTCACATATTTGTTTATGACGAGATGTATGTTATCATAAAGTAATTCTACCGATTTTTCTGTATTTAGATTTGAAAATTGTTGTTCCCAGTCGATATTCAATAAGTAGCTATTAATTTCATTATAATCAGCTGTTTTTAACAAATACATATTTCTTTGTTTCACTTGTAAATATTTCTGTGCTGCAAAAGATATTTGGATATGCAGTGGCGGGTGATGATTTTCAATATTACTTAAAGTATTTGTGCATCTATCAACAGTAACATACTCTGAATTACTTAACACTAAATCAAGAAGTCTATTATTGTGATTCATTATCCCATTGAATTAATAGAAATTGCAATAAGACATGCAATCTACAAAATCGTTTGAAGCTAAGCTGTAAGTGTTGCTTGCACATAAACCAATTTTATTTTTTAATGCACACCATTTTAGATAAGGCAAATTAAAATCACCACATATTAGAAACGTGTCATCAGGAGCGATGTTACGTATTTCATATAATTTATTAATAAAAAAGTTAAAAGCGATTAGATTGTCTGGAGGCAAGTATACGCAACAAATATGTAGTTTTGTAAAATTATTAGTGTTTGACTTATGATCTATTGATATCCAAATATCTTCCGCATTACTGGACCATTCAGGTCTTTCCACATATGCAATATTATTACGAATACCAATTAATGCACCACCACCATCAGATTTTGCAGAACTATTCACAGACCTATCACGACCAGTGTTGAGCATAGATATGTTAAAATGTTATCTAGTCAAAGATAAGATAATACCACCTTTTTGTGATCTAAACAAAGATAAAGATAATTTAAAAAATAATTATCTAGAAAAGATAAGATAATAGATAAGATAAACCCCCTCCACATTTTTATGGCGCGAAACTCAAATTATCCATGATAAATTCATCATATCGCTTTCATCCAAGGAGTAATCAGTTAAAAGTATCTCGTTTAATAAATGTTGTTGATTCATATTTACATATATGTATACCTAGTTTCGTCATTTGCAGAACATCACAGAATATTGAGGTTAAGTTTTAATAGACCATATTAGTAACTACGTCACAAACTGGGATTCAGTGCTGCCGCCTCGCGGTTGGTTTCCTTTTATTTGAATTTAGCATGTTGTTTTTTTTTTAAATTGTATTTTGGAAGTATAAATTAAGTTTGCAAAGTAAGAAAATGCTTCACATCAAAACTACAAGACATTATAATTTAATACGTCATTATTTTTGCAGAACAATATATTGTTCTTATTTTATCTGTTATTGTTTTCATTTTCACTTATCAAAAAACGAAAAAATTAAGAATGTGACTGTAATGGTTACAATTAACTGTAATGGTTACTGAAACAAAATATTAATGTTTACTTAGTTTTAATTAAATAAATATTAAAGATATTTCGAGTTTCATATTATTTAAAAACGTAAGCTATAAATATATCTTCGAATCCAAATTTATATGTTTATAAAAACATTATTCTATAATATAAGGTATCTGAACGATATTAGTATATAATTATTACAGATATAATTGTTTTGCTACAAAATTGAAAATATTCATAAAATTAAGGTAATGACACATGTAATGACAAATGTAATGACACATGTATTTTAAATCTCCCAAAAAAATCCAAAGGAAACCGTTGCCAGATGGCAGCACATGTATGTGACGTCACACTAAATGGTCTATTATCTATTATCTATAAAAGTTATCTGAAATTACAGATAAAGATAATGAAAATACCTATCTAAATGAGATAATAGATAAAAATGTAAAACAGTATCTAAAAAAGATGATAGATAATAATATGTCATCTAAATGCATTATCTAGATAAAATTATCTAGATAATGCTCAACACTGATCACGACGCACTATATAATAGTCATCGCAAAGCACTTCATTATTATAAATTGAGGAGTTGAGATTAGTCTCTGTTAAACAGATTATCTCGTGATCGCATTGTTCGTTATTTAATTTTATTTCACTTAATTTAGTCCGGAGACCATTCACATTTTGGTAATAGACAGATAATTTATCCATTAGTGAGATATATTTAAGTACAAAAAAGTTTTAGCATATGTTTATGAAATACTTTGGATGTCGCTAGCACTTTGTATTAGGCGAATTCTGGATGCATCGTCCTTTTTAGCCATGATTTTGCAGTTCTTGGTCCACACGTATTTGTAACCTTTGGCGCGTAGATCAATCCTGGCTTGTTTAAAAAGCATGCTATTGGGTTGACTAAGATGTTCATTAATGTATATTGGTTTTTGTTGATTGGCACCGTCCTTGTTCATATTTGTGTGTAAGGCATTCTTGTTCCGTCTGTAACACACTAGGAAATCGTCTTTTTTACGTCTCGAGATAAACTTGACAACGATGTTACTGCTGTTATTGTTGCCGGAATCCATATTATGTTGGGCAGGAAGCCTGTGGGCCGCATCAATATCTTTGTCATTAATGTCAGCGTCTATATTTTTGCCAATATTCGTGATAATATCGAATACATTTTCGTTGCGATTTTCGGGATAGTTGGATATTATTAAGTTGCTTTGCTTTGAATACTGTTCAATATCATTAATCTTTTTATTCAGATCATTTACTTTATTTTTTAGTTCATCGTTTTCGCGTTTGTAAATTTCAATTAATTTTAATTTCTCATTTACTAGTTTTAGGCTGGTTTAAAAATCCGTAATTTTGTTCCTGCAAAAATCTACGGAGGTAATTAGCGACGTAAATTTTTCGTTCATTTCACTGATAATTTCAGTTTTAAACGTTTTCATAAATGCCTCTATTTCATTACTTCCGTAATAATCTTTGGAACTTGCGCCTTGTTCAATGTCATCGATGGAAATAGCCGAAATTATGTCATTGGAACGACAATTTGAACCAAACCAAACAACGGACCCGGAAAAATCTGCCTTTAAATGCTCATCCGCAATGTTTACACAGTTTGAATGAAACATTTTTGAACATTTTCCACATTTTATGCCCGTGTAATAATCTTTGGAACTTGCGCCTTGTTCAATGTCATCGATGGAAATAGCCGAAATTATGTCATTGGAACGACAATTTGAACCAAACCAAACAACGGACCCGGAAAAATCTGCCTTTAAATGCTCATCCGCAATGTTTACACAGTTTGAATGAAACATTTTTGAACATTTTCCACATTTTATGCCCGTATTTCTTCCGTTAAAATTTCTATTACATTTCTTGCATGAGACACCCATGGTTGACCAGGTTTGGCAGCGGGAACTCCCAGCCGATAAGCAACGGACTTGTAGAAGTTGGTAACTGACACGAAAACTTAATAATATATATTATTGCAAAAACAATTGTTTATGCTACACTGAAAGTTTTTAAATTTTATGCACAGAAAGTATAAAACTTTACGCGCAATTTGGTATAACTTTTCCACTTTTATTATAAAACTACTAATAATAATCTCAATTTATGGCAGGAGCACTAAAAAAACGTGTATATTCCGCCAAATTATAAAGATATTACGATATTTTTGATCCATATATTGCAATGGTGTCCAGCCTACGGCCCGCGGTCCTAAACTGGCCCAACAATAAGTTTCAAACGGCTCGCATGAAATTCCTGTCCCTTGTTTTTTTTAGAATCATCCTCCCGCCTGCCTCAAAATATTTTCGGAATTTCTACACTCCTCTTCTTAATTGATTTTCAGAATTTCTTCCCCACGTTCTCAAATGCAGTTCGCAGTTTAACTGTCAGAAATATGTAGATCTAAAGAGAAAAGCAGAAGTCCGAGAGAAATGGCGAGCTGCTGCCAACCAATCTTAGTAAATTGTAAACTTAAAGAGAGAGAGAGAGAGTTCTCAAATGATTTTCAGAATTTCGCCCACCCGTCCTCTGTGATTTTTAAATATCTGGTCCCCAATCCAACTCAATTTGGCCTGTGAAACATATTTAGAATTCATATACACTATGTATCAAGATAGAGGGAACACGTTTTTTCTCAAAAACGCGATGTGTAAGTTGGTAAAAAAATCTGATGACCTAAGTCGACCATAATAACATTAAAAATGATTAAAAATATTTCGCTTTAAAATTATATTTTCAAGTACGACTTGAAAGTGAATAATTTTTTATTATATATATTTTATTTATTAATCTCCGAGCTACAGATAGATCAATCATCGGTCGTTAAAAAAATTGTAGCTTTGGGTGCCCCATTCTAAATTATTACCATTGTTTTTTTACTGAACTTTCTTTAATTTTATTCTTAATATCTTATAAGAATAAATATTATATACTAGGTTATTACTCGTCAACAATGACGGATTTATAATATAAAAATTTCAATTGTTTGTATATATATTTGGTTTTATTTTTTAACGTATGTTAATTTCGTCGCCGGTCAGCTAATCACGGGACAGGATATCACCAGTTAGCCAATCAAGAGACAGGGTGTCCCCAGTTAGCCAATCACGAGAACCTTAGGAAAAATTGACGTCATAATGTTACCGACACTACATACAGACACTTGCTAATATAGTTATTCATAAACTTTTTATGATTAAAACGCTTCATTTTTACTCAGTACATTAAATTTATATTGTTAAAACTAAAAATAATTTGAGATGTGTATTTATGCCTACGAAACCCTAGACATTTCTGTATGCAATTATATTGGTAGATTCTTAGAGAATAAATCTGCAAAATATTGTTCATATCGGTCAAACGATATAACAGTGTCTAAAGTTTCTCGTTTATGCCTACAAAACGCTAAACATTTCTATATGTAATTTTATCCGCAGTTTCCTAGAAAATAAATCTGCAAAATATTGTTTATATCGATCAAAGGATATAGGATTGTTTAGAATTTCTTGTTAATGCCTACGAAACCCTAGACATTTCTGTATGTAATTATATTTGTAGATACTCACAGAATAAATCTGCAAAATACTGTTCATATCGGTCAAAGGATATAGGAATATTTTAGGGTTTCTTGTTTATGCCTACGAAACCCTAGACATTTCTATAAGTTGTTTTATCCGCAGATTTTTAAATAATAAATCTGCAAATTATTTTTCATATCAATCAAAGATATAGAAGTGTCTACAGTTTCTTGTTTATGCCTACGAATCTCTAGACATTTCTATAGGTTGTTTTATCCGCAGATTCTTAGAGAATAAATCTGCAAAATATTTTTCATTCGATCGTAGGATATAGGAGTGTTTAGAGTTTCTTGTTTATGCCTACGAAACCCTAGACATTTCTGTATGTAATTATATTCGTAGATTCTTAGAGATTAAATCTGCAAAATATTGTTGATATCAGTCAAAGGTTATAGGAATGTCTATAGTTTCTTGTTTATGCCTACGAAACCGTAGACATTTCTATATGTAATTATATTCGTAGTTTCTTAGAGAACAAATATGCAAAATACCTGTCAATCAAGAGACCTGAAGAGTCCCCAGTCAGCCAGTCACGAGAACCTTAGAAAAAATGACGTCACAGTGTTACCCAGATCATAAGTGTCACAGTGTCTTCAGTTCTCAGAAACTCTAAACATTTCTATAGGTTGTTTCATCCGCAGATTCTTAGAGAATAAATCTGCAAAATATTTTTCATATCGATCGTAGGATATAGGAGTGTTTAGAGTGTCTTGTTTATGCCTACGAAACCCTAGACATTTCTTTACGTAATTATATTCGTAGATTCTTAGAGATTAATACTGCAAAATATTGTTGATATCAGTCAAAGGATATGGGAATGTCTATAGTTTCTTGTTTATGCCTACGAAATCCTAGAAATTTCTATATGATATTTTATCCGCAGATTTTTAGAATATAAATCAGCAAAATATTGTTGATATCAGTCAAAAAATATAGAAGTATCTAGAGTTTCTTGTTTATGCCTGCGAAATCCTACACATTTCTATATGTAATTATATTCCTAGATTCTTAGAGAACAAATCTGCAAAATAGCTGTCAATCAAGAGACCTGAAGAGTCCCCAGTTAGCCAATCACGAGAACCTTAGGAAAAATGACGTCACAGTGTTACCCAGATCACTAACACACGCTAGCTAATTATATATGTACGATAATATTTATTCTATCTTCCATTAATATTCTATTTCAATTTTTGTTCGATTGTGAAAACATAAATTAAACGAAATCATAATAAAAATGTGTTTCATTTAAAAATGCAAAATGAAAATTGATTCCAATTGAAATAGGCATAAGAGAAATAGTTTAAATTTTAATGAGACATAATTGTAATTCATGTTATACCTTATTAAGTTTTTTAAATTTTAATAACAAATGTTGAGACGCCGGTCCATAAATAGTGGTACTTCTAAGTTGAACGTTTCGAAAATATTTGGCGTTGTGACAGTTGTCTATACTCTAAAATGTTATGTTAATTTTTATGGGTCACTATGTCAATAATTATTATACTAATTGAAGTTAAAAATAATACTCTTGATTTGAATTTTGTTTCTTCTGCTTAATAATATTTTAGTCAATAGCGGCTGGTGGGTAAGATATTTGGGGGGACACTTTTTGATCAATATATTGCAGTGTCTGGCCTACTGCCCGCGGGCCGAATCTGGCCCAACAATAAGTTTAACCCATTTATTTATTTATTTATTCGTTGGAACATAAACAGGACGAGCCCAGTAAAATGTTCGCAAGTTAATTATAAAAAATAAAATTAATACATCACAACACTATACAATATAATGATATAAAATTATACAATAAAAAATAATAATAATTCTAAAGTAATACATGATAGAATTTAGTTTTGTAGCTTTAATTTGACAGATTTAACAAATGTATCAATGTTAACATTATATATTTCGATATCAGAAAAGAGATTGTTGTAAAAATACTAACTGCGTGATAAAGCACGCGTGTTAAACGATTGAACTTGAATGTTAAATAAGATAAAACGATTCTCACAAATTAATTAAGTTATTATGGATTTTGAACAAAATTTTCATGTCCGATAAAGTGCGACGGTCCTTTAAAGTTAAGAGATTAAATTCTTTACAACGATAATAGTAGTTGTTTTGAGGATAGCAAGAATTTGTTTTAAATGATAGATATTTAACGAATTTCTTTTGTATTTTTTCTATTTGATTAATATAAGTTTCATAAGAAGGATTCCAAAGGACAGATGCAAATTGAACATTACTTAAGACGTACGCGTAATACAATGACTTTAAAGCAGCTATTGATTTGAAATGTTGAGTTGATCTTATTACAAAACCTAGCATCTTAAAAGACAAAAAACAAAAACATCTTAAAAGACAAAATCTTGCAACACAAAGCTGGCTAATCGCCGGCCAATGTCATTTTAGCATTGAGCCACTCAGCCAGCGATTCGCCGGTTTGTCTTTGAGTGATATTTTTTTACATGAAGATTGATTGACCATAACTTTATTCATGCAAATAGCGTTAACAAATATATTTAGATTATTAATTTCAAATTAATAATTATTAAAAATTAAAAACAGAAATCATTGAAACGTGGTGACATCAATATTTTGTTTAGTCATGATATAACTGCAATACGATGGATAGACAAAAAGCCTATTCATCTGTTATCAACTATTCATTCAAACATTCAAATGACAGACACTGTAGAAACTGACCGACAGACTGGAAATGCATTGCAAAAACCCAAGGTTGTTATTGATTATAATCGTATGTTTGAACAAATTATGTCTTTCAATGGGTTAAAACAGCTCGCATGAAATTTCTGCCCCTTGTTTTTTTAGAATCACCGCCTCCCTCCTTCCTCAAAAGATTTTCGGAATTACTCCACACCCCCTGTATTTAATTGATTTTCAGAATTTCGCAACACTGTGTCGCGGGACACTACGTGTAGTGTATACAGCATTGTTTTCTAGATCTAAATTTTAAAATTAGAAAAATCTTAGAATTAGGAATAATAAAAATAAATATATGCAGATATATTTAGCTAGTTTAATGCAATTTGAAAGTATAAATGAGATTTTAAATTCAGTTTTTCTTATTAATTTTTTTTAGGAGGTCTCAGCAGCAGTGGCCCACAACACCGTAACATGGTACCCCTACCATACGATGGGGCAATTGCCCTGGACGTAAAGAAAATTTTTTGGCTTACTTTTACATTTATTTTTTAGCGGCGCTAAAAATGGTCCATTTCTCTTTAGTTGGGTGATATAACTTGATACTGTAATTGATGAGTTTGAAGACAGAAGGGAAAAAATTAAAAATATGAATTGCAATTTACATTTATGTAATAATTTTTTATTTTTCTATTTGTGATTTGCTATTATTTGCCTTATATATGCACGTATTGCACATTCCTATATCTTTTCTATAATTATGAGAAATAAAAACAAATACAAAAATAAATTTAAAAGTTTTTATGGAGGGAGGAGAAGGGCGAGGTAATAATTTTGCCCAGGGCGCAGAAATGCCTACTTACGGTATTGTGTATCAATAGTCAATAGCGTGATATAACCAAAATGATTATACCAAAGTGTAAAATCAAAAGTATTTGCTGAAGTTAATCGATTTACCAAATGTTGCAAAAAAAAAAAAAAAAACGTCGATCTAATATAAGTTTTTTCTTCGTTGAAAAGTTCAATTCTGAAAACACAATGACAGCTGTAGTGTCTGTGGTCCACACAGCTTGCGAAGTGTACCGTTCAACCCATTAGACGATCAGACGCAGCACGCGCCAGCAACCTTTCCGTTGCGTCTGTGTTATATATACCCGTTACAATCCCAACACCTGGTATACGGCATAGTACACACACCCTCTTATACACTCGCTTTCACTTTTTTATGAAAAAAAAGAGTGAAATGCGTCGGCAACCATTTTTACTTTGTGGGCCGCATTCAGTAACAACATTTTTGTAATTTCTATTTTGATGATCGTAAGTTCTTGTTTACACCGGTTTACACGTATTTACGTCGGCATAAATACACCTAGTGTGTAAGAAACAAAATTCATTTTCTTGCATTAGAAATCTGTTAACAGAAGATCCAGCGATTATTGATACATATTCAATCTGACTAATATTTCCTAAAAAGAGGGAACGAGAATTTTATCCATAACTATTTTTGGTAAATTTTACTAAAAATTATTTCTAATATTAATTACAACGCCTTAATTTGATTACGGGACATTTTTATAATTAACTAGCAGAGTAAGAATGGGTTCTTCGCATGGGATAAGTTCAATTAGGTTATTCAAGGCGATATGCTTAAATATTTCGGTAAGCAGATAAATTGTTTGATTTTGCAAATTGGACTTCACATGTGCATCTTGGTTTAACGCTACGTATAACCCCCAGAGATTATTAGTTTCTTATACAAAACTAACAACCTGAAATAAAATTAGTGACAATCTATACATCAAATTTTGCACAGAATTTTTATCTAATAGGACATTTTTGATTGTAGAAAAAATTATTGTAAAAATGTTATTGCTCAATAACTTAATAATAGGTATCATACAACAATTTTCTGCAATTTTTAAATATATTTGTGGGTTTCAAATATATTTAAAATTTATTTAATTTTTATATTTATATAGTTTTGTGTAGAAATGTTCAAATAATACGACAACATTTTTTTCGACATGATTGTTTATAGTTTAGAGCCTTCGTCGAAAAATATTATACTTGATGATAATTAAATGCCACTTGGTATAAGTATTCTTTACATAAAATAAATAATTTTTATCCGCAGCATTTATATTAAGAACCACGACAGAATCGAGATGGCGGCAAAAGTAGAATAACAAGTACAATAACTATAAGTAATTTTCACAATAGAACAAATTATCTCCAACAGTGGCGGATTAAGCCTTCGCCGGGCCCAAGACATTTTTGATTTACGGGCCCTCAACCTAAAGAGCGATCAGCAAAAAAAAAAAAAAGGTCCTCATCTCCCAAATCCAAGTGAAGAGCAAAAAAAAGGACCTCACCTCCCAAATCCGGGCCCTTGAAAATTACGGGCCCAAGACAAATGTCTTTTTTGTCTAAGGCAAAAGTCCGTCACTGATCTCCAAACATATTTGTAGAATGGAGCTTTAGTTACAATTTGCCGCATAGTACACAAATATGCGTCGAATGGTTTACAAGATGGCGTCTATAACGCAATTTGTTTATTTACAATTATATGACAGTTCTTTTTACAATTAAAAATATTCTATTAGATAGATAAAAATTCGCTGCAAATTTTGATATATAGATTGTTACTAATTTTATTTCAGGTTGTTAGTTTTGTATAAGAAACTGTACTGTTGTGCACACCCTTAAGAAATCCTTGAATAAAATTTATGAAGAATAAACGAAATATTGGATCGATTATGAAATAGTTGCATAAATCCTTCGCATTCTTCTTTATCCTAAATATCTTTCCATGATTTGTGTCTCAACAGAAGATCAAAAATTCATATATATAAACGGTTTTCACTATTTTAATTTTTTTTCTTTTCATTGTGCTATGGGTGAAGCGTCTTTTCATTTAGGTCTCAAAGGAGCGCCCGTATTATTCACATAAAACGTCCATAACGTATAATTATGTATACTTAATAGATATTACGGCGTCCGACAGTGTTGCCATGCTTTATGTCTGTTTATTGAAGACTGGATACGCTTGATACATAAGTTTTTCAAGGTTGGGTTGAGAATTCAAAAATAAAACTTTGGTATATATTAAGGTGACCAACTTTTTTACAATGAAAAGGAGGACACAAGGAAATATCGTAAAAAAAAGTACTTATCAATCGAATGAATAATTTTTATCAAAGTATCATCTTCTAACAATATATTGGTAATATCTGAACAAGAAATATCCTTCATATTAAATTTTACGGTAAGTGCTGCAGCTAGAGTATCAACATTCAATCTAGATTTCTCACTTGTCCAAAAATCATTAGCAATTAAAATAACTCTTTCAACTGCTACATTACTTCCAGGGCAGCACAAGGTAAATTGAACAAGACTAAATAAATTTTCACATGATATATGTTCATTTTTAAATGGCTGAATATTTCTATAACCATCTTTTATCAATTTCAACGTGCTGATTTTCCCATTGTATTAATTTTTCAGAATTTTACTATACATTCAGTCTTCTAATTTCTTCAAAGAGACAATTGTCGCCTATTTTAATATCTGGCATTTCTTTAGATAAAAACTCACACAAGATTCAATATCTGTCCAATTTATTTGCGAAGAAGTAAAAAAACACCATTGAAAACAATTATTTACCAAGGTGTTTGTTTCAGACTATTCTTCGATATATTGAAAACATGTTCGGTAAAATTTCTGCACTTCTTTGATAAACTTTTCTGTTATGCCTGGATTTGATTCCTCCAAATAAACAAAGCCACTTGTGTTCGACGCGCTCTCGCAAGATCTCCCGTTCGGAGCGTGTGCGTCTCATAATCGCGTCTCATAATCGCGTCTCGCCGTATTCTACCGAACCTTGACGAATGTCAAATGCAATTACGTCACATCAATTGCAACAGATCGGCTCGGCATCGATCGAATACGAAAATTTCCGAAAAGGAGGACAAATATCGAAAAGGAAGACATATAGGAGGACACTTTTCAAGGAAGGACAGACCTTACAAAAGAAGAACTGTCCTCTCCAAAGGAGGACGGTTGGTCACCTTATATACATATATTAAATATTTAACACAAATATTTTTAACATATTTATATACCTATACATTAAATTCATAATAATAATAAAAAATCACATTTATTATGGGGTTTGTCAGGTCTTGACAAGCGTCCACTAATCTCAAACTTCAGCAACCTTTTGAGCCGCGTCATACTAGAGACTAGTGGGGCTAAATACACACAACTGCATCCCAAACCCTGGCGATATGCATATATATATATGATATTTTCTTTTGGATTTCATTGAAATTATGATGACCGGGTAGCTGTTCTAAATATTTTATAAATCCTGTTGATACAAAGCCTGTAGCACC